>JAPYZP010006974.1:0-11261 GCA_030522985.1 Torymus sinensis
GTTAAATGGAAACTCAGAATGGCTCACAACCAATCTCGGTGTACCACAGGGCTCAGTCTTGGGGCCCCTTCTGTTCATTCTTTACATTAATGATCTACACACTGTATTATCTGATTTCAATAAATCTAATAGTCTTCTAACGGGTAGTGTCGAAGATTTACTATACGCGGACGATCTGCAAACTTACAGTCTAACTACTAGAGATAATCTTCATGACGGGATGGAGCGCTTGTTTGCTGTAGCAAAAAGAGTGTCGGCGTGCGCCTCTGACAACGCCCTTAGTCTCAATGTCGGGAAACTAAGGCTATTATTTTCGGATCGGATTACAATATTAACACACTACAAAGTATGCATCAAGTATCTCGACGCGCGGATGGAGAACGACGTATCTCGACGACTTTTGCCTTATACTGGCCGTGTACTGGTTGTAAAAACGCCGAAATACGTCGTTCTTGATCCTCGCGGCGAGATACGTCTTTGTTCATCCTCGCGCCGAGATATGACATTCTACATCCGCGTGCCGAGATCCGTCGTTCTTCATCCGCGCACCAAGATACGGTTTTCTTCCTTTCAGCCGTCATTTTGCACTCAAGTTTCGATGTATTATACTTGTGTTAAATGTGAGCATCAATATATTTTGTAATCTGTCCTTCGAGTTATATTTTTATGTATCAAAATGACTTTTACATGACACTAATAGTTCCTATAGATTACAATACATTGATCATACGATTTAATACAAGTATTGAATAGTTTTGAGACCAAGATTGCTATCTTCGGCAACATTCTTGTGAAATTAGTGTGAGGACCGAGCGGCAAGATTTTTCAAATGTTGTGAAAGCAACTACTTCTTACACATAGATGTTCTACCCGGAAAGATTAAATAGCGATTCTATCATTCATAAAGAAACTGTAAAATATATAGACATTGAATGAATGGTGAAAGAATGTAATGATTCCATACTCATTTGAAAAATATGTGACTGGTTACTTACACTTGTTTAATAAGAAATTGATATGGGAGACAGAAGGGCCTCAAGCTATGACTCACGGAAGCATGTCTACCAACGTGTCTAGACCAAAGATACAGATTTAAGAGCTGTGCGCACTCGAGTTCTGCTTTTCTCGCACAGCTGCATCTACGGTCCCCCGCGCGCGTGCAGAGCAGACGTACTCGGACGCGCACAGACATTTATTTTCCTTTAATAAAGAAGATCTTGTCGACGTCACACAGTGGGCTGGAACACCTTATTTATTCAAACAGATTAATGTAGCCAATCGTCCACTCCCATTAAAAAAAAAAGTTGTATACTTGCCGCTTATTTTCATACTTACTACTGATTGACTATTTTTCATAATGAGTGATTTACTTTCTGTAGACTGTCTCAATTTTATTACGCTAATATACCGCACTATAAAATCTTAAATTTATTGGGTTATGAATGAAATGTTTAAATAATCGACTGTTTATTATTACAAAGATAACTTGAAGTGGCAAAAAAGTCTGTATCGATTATAATTATAACTGATAGTAAATTAAGATTCAGTAGAAGTAGCTATTTGATTGCAAAATTAGCAATATTTCAATATTTTTAAATACAATTTCATAATAAATACAACTATAAATTACAGAAAAAAAAGATCAATGGTAATGATACATTAGTAAAGTTCGCACGTAAGTTCAACTATTAAGAGGTCATCGATTCTTATTTCTCTGATTCTCTGATCAATAATTCTGCAGAAAATGACAAAAATTGAAGTATAAATTTGGCTAGAAAGCTAATATACATTTTCTGCAGATATCCTACATAACTTTTGCAGAAGTTATGCAGAAATTGGCTTCTGAAATTCTGTAGTGATCCAAAGGTTGATAATAATTTTCTGCAGAATGTATATAGATTTTCTGGATAAATTGTACAAAACTTGTCTAGAAGTTCATGCAGAAATTCGACAGACTTTGTGTATTAGCAGAAATTTCCGCAGAAATTCTTTATAGTTGATGCAGGTTTTTGCAGAGTGCGAATACAAAATTCTACAGAGTTTCTGCAAAGGTTTTGCAGAAGTTATGCAGAAGCTATGCATAAAATTCTGCATAAATTCTGCAGTAATTCTGCATTAATTCATTGGCACTTAGCTTGCTCAAAACTTATTTACTGATTCTTTTAATTAATTTTTACTTTGAATATTTAAAATTTTATCACTTATTTTATACGGAATTATACTATATTTTCTTTTAATTTTAATTTTTACCCTTTCAATTTTTTATCATTAAAATAGCAATTATTATTATAAAATTTTCTGAATACATAGTTTTTCTTTTTAATTTTTAACCTCAAATATCTTTTATTCTAGTGGACCAATTTTTTGGCCTTCAAACTTGATCTGGAGATATATAAAAGCTAAATTTGTGCCAAATTTCAGGACGATTGGACAATTTTTGCTCTTTTTATCGTGCGATAACAAAACGGAAATATTTTCTAAAATAATTTTTTTCTAACGAACAAATGAAGATAATCTCTTGAAATTTTAACAAAATATAGTCATTTATAAGTTTAATAAGTGGTTAAAATTTTAAGTTGATAAATCAAGTATTCTCTGAGAAAATGCGAACACACACACACATGCATGCACCCACCCACACCCCCACACGCACACACTCGCATGCACGCACGCACGCACGCACGCACACACTCACACCCATGCACACACACGCACGCACACCCACATACACACACACAACACACACACATGCACGCACACACATGCACGCACACACCCACACCCCCGCACACACACGTACGCACAGACACACACACACAGACACAGACACAGACACACACACGCACACATACACGCCCACACCCACACCTCCGCACACACACGCACACACGCACACACACACTCACACTCAGGTGCACACACACGCACACCCACGCACAGACGTATACACACACATGCACGCACACATATGCACCCATACACACACGCACGCACGCACACACAGACACACACACACACAGACACACACACACACAGACACAGATACACACACTCACACACAGACACAGATACACACACACACAGACACACACATACATACAGACACACACAGACACAGACACACACACAGATACACACACACACATGCACGCACACACCCACACACACATCCACGAAAACAAAAATCATCAAAATCAACTAATATACCAATATATCGCATTAAAACATCTTTTTGAACATTTTTTTTTTCAAAAATTTTCTCACTGTTACAAGATTTCTCTCTGAGGAAGCAAACTATTTCTCTCCACTGTTACTGGTAATACTATGTGGAGCATCTAAATCTGTATGAATTCATTCTAAAATATCAGTAGACTTACAAGGAGGGACCAAAGAGTGCGGGTCCTCGATTTTCATGAAACTTGACAAGGGGGCATCTTTTATCATAAAAAGAGGCTGCGTAATGGCTCTTAGGCCAATCGGTATCCTGTCAAAAGATAGAGCTATGGAAAGTTCCAAATTCGAGCTGTTTTTGCTTATTTTGTGATTTTACAGCCAAGATCGCATTCAAGCATATGCCCATCACTTGATATGTACCTATCCACTCGCTTGCCACCTGAAATATGATAAATATATGTTGGTTTATCAAGTAGGACCATTATAGAAATTTTTTTTTTTATTTATTAACAAGAATTTAACATAATTCAGATGATCCAGTTACAATAGAAATAGAAGTTTAAGGATGATATCTCGGTAAAAACCGCAGTTTTAGTATTTGTAATTTTTAAATAACGTTTTATTAAGTTGATAATCCAGGAGTAAGTATATGTAATAAATATATATTGGAAGGAATATAAAACAATTTTTTTCAGAAAATTTTAAGCAAATTACTCTGATATTGTTACAATTAAAGACAAAGACAAAAGACTTCAATAAGTTCCCTAAATATTTTTGTTTTTTATTCGATCTTAACGAAATAGAGCTTAGTTTGTTTGTTTAGAAATTTCAAGGCGAGTATTTATAGGACGAACTCAATTTCTTTAAAATAATTTCTCTCTTGAATAAAATCTATAAAAAAAAATCCAAAACTAAAACGAGAAATTCAGTTCGTTAAAATAGGAAACTTTTGAAAGGGAAAACTCGCTCGAACGCACGTGGAAAACAGCATGAAACAAAGCATTTTTTTCCGATGCATAACAATAGATCGGCGGTCGATCACGGAGCCAGCGCGGGTGCATATGAATCGGCTGATTAACCGAACTTCGACCTACGAAACTGGACGGTTCTGGAAGGGCAGTAGATAATAGATAATTATCTATTAGAGAAAATGAAAACGCATAAATACTCGTAACGCGCTCGCTTCGGCGCTCAGTTTACCTATGTCGAGAGATCGCTCATCTACTGTGAAGAACCTTCGCGAGTGAGGGAACTAGTCCGAACGATAGAGTTCGTTAAATTATAAGTTAAATAAAAATTGTAACTCCGCCTAGACGAAGGGAACGGTAAAAACACGCGAGTCGAAGCAAGAAAATAGATAGTAGTTCCCGTAATTACACGGGTGGTATCATCCTGACGTTCATTATATTAATAAAATAAACAGGAATCTATAAATTAGTATAGATTCTTCTCAACTTGCCATATTAAATAAATTATATACAAATTCTTATTAAAATATAGTTCCCTGTAGACCTCACATACGATTTATCAATACGGAGCAATATCAATTTGTTTAAGAAAAGCAAGGTCAAGTTTAATAACCAGTTTTATAAACAAATTGGTATTGTGTTGTACTGGTCACTCGCATCATAAATTTCCCCTTGAAATTTCTTAAGGATGAAAATAAGCTTTATTAATTAATTTAGGGAAGTTATTGAAGTTTATGTCTTTAACTGTTACAACATCACAGTAACTATTGCCTGAATTTGTTTGAAACAAAATTATTTATGTTCACTCTAGTATATATTTATTACATATACTAACTCTTGGAATATTAAATTAAAAAGCATTATTTCAAAATTAAAAATTATAAACTGCGGTTTCGACCAAGAGATTATCCTTAACTTTAACCAACATAGGAGCCATACTTTTTATGTTTTTCTATCTCTTCATAATTATATCAAGTATTATCTCTATAAATAATATGCCCTGAAAATATTAATGATTTGATTTAGGAATAAATAATTCATTATTCATATAAAGTTCAGAAATTTGAAACTATTCGTTAAGATTAGCATTCAAAAAGCTATATGTACATTTTCATAATTAATATAATGAATTAGTAATTACTCAATATTTATTTTACTTACATTATTTGCATCACATTCGTTTTTGGAATAAAAAATATCCGATAGTCGTAGTGCAATAAATATTTTAAGTTAATCGTATCACTGATATTATATAAGTTATTTTCATTTGAAACAAATTTTTGGGCTCATAATACATACTGTATATTTTAATAATACATTTTAATTACATTATTTCGATCATATTCATCTCTCATGGTTGAATATTACTTTAAATCTATAAACCATAATATTGATGAAATACGCAATAAATTATATTTATTCCTTCTCGTACCTGAACGAATATAATCATACACAAAGCTTAATCCTTGATTCCTTTCCACAGCCTTGGCTGCTCGTATATACCTTGTAATAATCATAAAGAAAAAAGTGTCATTAAAGTCTTTGCGAATACTAGGGGGGATGTACCCCTACTCGCTCTACTCGTCAACCCCTGATTAGAATTTTGTAAATATATTAAATGTAATCTAGAATATAATATGCATAATTTACTGTGGGTTGCTATTTTTTCAATGAAATATTATTTTTCAATTGAACATGTACTTACATATCGTAGTCTATAATACATAAGGAATAGTATCTCATGCATCTTCGGAGAGAAAAACTGGCCTATTTCTCTCCCGTGGTGCGTATAATATTTTTGAAAATACCACATTCGTGTCCTTTAGTTGGGAGCGAAAATATTAGTTCCGTTAGGGTATGGTTCTGTCTCTATGTGTTTGTATCTATGTCTCGGTTACTATCTCTCTGAATCTATGTTACCGTCTCTATGTCCCCTGTCCATCGTCCCTGTCTCCCCTTCTCCGTCTCTACGTTTCTGTCTCTATATCTCTGTCTCTAATCGATGTCTCTACATCTATATTTCTACGTCTCTGTCTCTGCGTCTCTGCCTCTAATCGATGTCTCTACATCTATGTTTCTACGACTCTGTCTCTATGTCTCTGTCTATACGCCTCTGTCTCTACGTTTCTGACTCTATTTTTCTTTCTCTGCGTCTCTGTCTCTCATCTCTGTCTCTACGTCTCTGTCCAACTGACTCGGTCTCTACGTCTCGGTCTTTACCTCTCTGTCTCTACGTATCTGTCCTTACCTTTCAGACTCTACGCCTCTGTCTTTAGATCTCTCTCTCTCTCTCTCTCTCTCTCTCTCTCTCTCTACACCTCGGTCTCTGTCTTTGTCTCTATATCTCTGTCCCCACATCTCTGTCTCTAATTTTCTTTCTCTACGTCTCTGTCTCTACATCTCTGTTTCTAGTTCTCTGTCTCTAATTTTCTTTCTCTACGTCTCTGTCTCTACATCTCTGTTTCTAGTTCTCTGTCTCCAATTTCTCGGTTTTGACGTCTCTGTTTCTATTTCTCGGTCTCTACGACTCTGTCTCTATTTCTCTGTCACTATATCGAGATTTCTACTTTTCTGTTTGCCTTCCCCTGTATTTACGTCTATGTCTCTATTTCTCTGTCCCTACTTCTTGATCTCTACGTCCCTACTACTACGTCTTTATCTCTAGACCCCTGTGACCACGTCACTGTCTCTAATTACTATCTCTATTTTCTTTCTCTACTTACTGTCTCTTCTTCTCTACAGTTCGACCCTTGCCGAAGAACAAATCTGCCTCGAATCTGTCGGACTTCAGGCCAATTAGTATACTCAATGCCACCACTAAGGTCCTCGAATCCGTTGGATTTGGCCAAATATTTAATTTCGTCAATGCATCAAACCTGCTCGATGGCCTGCAATCGGATTTCTTCAAAGGGTATAGTACTCATACTGCAGTTGTTAAAATCGTAGACGTCTTTAGATTAGCTACAGATAAAGAACGCATTTCTCTGGCTATCGGCATCGATCACACGCGGGCATTTCACCTTGTCGCGGGCATTTGACAATATCGATTGCCTTGTAAGGAAGTTCAGATCGCTGGGTTTTTCAGAAGGCGTTTACAAGTAGACGAAGTCCTACCTGTCTGATCATCAGCAAGTCGTCGTTTTTCCCGATGGTCAGAGCTCAACACCGTTAACTAGGAATGCGGGCGTCCCACAGGGCAGCCTACCTGGCCCACTGTTCTTCTCTCTCTACATCAACGATCTACCGCGGACGCTACGGCACTGCAAATATCATCTCTACGCCGATGATTTCATTATTTATCTCAGCTGGGAACTCACTGAGGCTAGTCAAGCCATCTCCAAGATTAACAAAGATATCTCGAACATAGCACAATGGGCGGCTACGAACGATCTAATAATTAATCCACGTAAAACGCAGGCACTGTGGATAGGATCTCGCGGATTTTTACGTCAACTAGATATGTCTAATTTACCATTGATATATCTTGACGGCACATCGATCGAACCTGGAGACTCGCTCAAGCTTCTCAGCGTCACGATAGACTCAACCCTGTCGTGGAGTTCACTGCAATATCATAGCTAAGAAGTGCTACTCCTCTCTTGCGCGGCTCAAAAAATGTCATGGATATCTGACAGCAGAAACCAAGCTACTCCTAGTAAAGTCTCTCGTGTTTCCCCATCTGGAGTACTGTGTAGGCGCCTTCATGGACCTCTCAAAAGAGCTTACTCAGAAGTTGCGCCGCTGAAAGAACGCCGCCGTCCGTTTTGTGACTGGCTTGAGAATCTTCGACCACATCACTCCAGCGTATCGGGAATTAGAAATTCTTCCGTTGCAGATTCGATGCAAGTTCCTCACCATATCACTTCTTGCGAAAATATTACGTGAAGACAGTCCTGCATATCTCCGTAATGCGTTAAATTTTATCCCAGTGGACAACCCTGGTAGCAAAAAACGTCCGCCTCTTTTACGGGAGATACCGAACTTCCGCCTCGAAGACCTCCGACATTCGTTCTGCATCGGTGCTGCTTACGCGTGGAATAGTCTGCCGGACGATGTTAAATCCGTATATTCTAGGCCAGTTTTCAAAACGAAGCGTACTATTTTAATCATAATTCTATTGTCTTTTTTTTAACTTATTTTATTCTTTTATCATGTACAGTTTTCTCTATTATTTTATTTTTAATTGTTATTATTTTTTATTGTTATTGTTACTGTTATTGTTATTTATTTATCTCGTTTTTTGTGAGGGGTCCGTTACCCTGCCGCTACTGACTTATTTGTATACAGATGTATTATTGAATTTTGGCGCTGAATTACGTTTCTGTTTCTACGACTCTGTGTCTAGGTCTCTCTCTACGTGTTTGTCGTTACGTCTCGGTCTCTACGCCTCTTTCTATTTCTCTGTCTCAACGTCTCTGTCTCTATTTCTCTGTCCCGATGCCTCTGTTATATACACCTTTTTTCTTTTTATTTCATACATTAGCAGTAAATATAGAGAAATAAAATAGATGATTGTAATATCTAATGAAATTTCTTAAATTACTATCATGTAATATAAAGTTCTTTCAATTCTTCGTTGTATTTACTTAACGGAGATAAAATAATTTGTCCATCGTGACAACATATTGTTTTTTTTCGTTCTTTCTTCGAATATGGAGCAGATTCAAATTCACACATGTAATCCATTTCACCAAAATACAATGCGGCCAGATGGAAACATCTTGGTCCTTGCGGCAAGATAAATCGTTCTTCATCCTCGCGTCGAGATATGTCGTTCCACATCCTCGCACCGAGATACGTCGTTCTTCATCCTTGTAACAAGATAGAGGCTTCTTATCCTGGTGCCAAGATACGTCGTTTTTCGTTCTCGCGGCGAGATACTTCGTTCTTCATCCTCGCGCCAAGATATGTCGTTCTTTATCCATACGGCAAGACTCTGGCTCCTCATCCTGGCGCCGATATACATCGATTTTTATTCTCGCTGCGAGATACGTCGTTCTTCATCCTCGCAGCCGAATTATGTTCATCTTCCGCTCGGTCCTTGAAATGATCGTTTTAGATTTTTCTCAGTTAATTTAAGAAAAATACATGCCCTACGTCCCTCACCGTGATATACATAGGAGCATGATGGCGGAGACAGAGGGCGTCTATTGTAAGCCGCGAAGGCCCAAGCAGAATTTGGATCAGACCGATAATTAAGCCGGAAGGCCCAGGCAGAATTTGAGACGGAAATAGGAAAGCGAAAGAAGAAATAGCTATGATTTATAGTAAAAAGAAGCTGATGAGGAGCAGATGGGGAGCGGATGGGGAGCGGATGGGGAGCGGATTGGGAGCGGTGGGGAGCGGTGGGGAGCGGGAGGGAGCGCGGGGTGCGGATGGGGAGCGGACGGTGAGCGCGGGGGAAGCGAGGGGGAGCGAATGGGGAGCGGCGCCATAACAAAACACTGTTTCTAGAGACATTTTTACGTTATTTTAGGGAGCGGATGGAGAGCCGATGAGGAGCAGGGGAGAGCGGGGGGGCGGATGGCGAGCGGCGGAGCGGAGGGGGAGCTGCGGTTGACCGGCCTTAAATTGTCACTTTTGCGAGGTAAAAAGAGTAGCGGATGGAGAGCGGAGTGGGGAGGGGATGGGGAGCAGGGAGAAACGGGGGGGGGGGGCAGCATTTGGGGAGCGGCAACGCCGTAAGAAAAAGTGCTTCCATCTAATTAGAATAGGTAGTTACATATATATATATATAAATATATATATATATATATTTTTTTTTCAAATCAGTATTCTCTCTCCCTCTCCACCCACCTACCCTATTTCCCGGCTCGAACAGGCGACTCGAAAGATCCGCCTGCTTAGACCCATCTCCTCCAGCGGCTAAGTGGAAAGGGTACAATACGCTCCCGACAGATCGACAGATCCACCTCGGTAGACACGGTCTTCACCTTATCACTTAATCCATGCGTCCTATACATTTAAATGTGTGTCCAAAATAGAATCCTTGTCCATACAGAAATAAAATAGTGGAAGAAAACACTATTTTATTAAGGGGATGTGAAATACCGACATAATTTTTAAAACAATGTAACTCATGAAAATACACAATAGAATCATCTACAAAAAATTCTGAGTATAGTATGTCAGTATACGGAGCGCCTGACAGACGTGTTTTTCCAACAAAATGATGAGAATTTTTTTAATTAAATATAAACCGTACTGTCGGTAAGTAGGAATCTGCAATTAACCTACTTTTTAAATGCGAATAACTAACGAAAGCGCTAATAGAATCACTCCAAAAAATTCCTGCATATTTTTCTTTTTTCAGTATACGCTTGAATATTGATTTAAAAAATATTGAAATTCACGGTTTCACATGGCCTTAAGCACTAATAGCCGTGCTCGTCACATTCTGTAAAGGCGTTAGTAAAAATGGTGAGAAAGGCTTTAAAATATACGATATATACTACCAAGAAAAAAATTAGGAAGACCCTAAGCTTTGTAGGGGGCAAAAGCCTGAAATGTGCGTTTTGGATAAATTAGTTGACACGTTACCTAATTCGTACCAAATTGGAAAAATAGTACAAGAAAACTCATATCTAAAAATTAATAAAATTTATGATTTTAAATCTATAAAAAACTTTATCTAATTATTAACTGCTATAAATAATTGTAAGTATAAAGGAAATAAAAGATTTTATTTTTCATTATAATACATTTTATAAATTATTTAGGATATCTATGGGGAAGTTTGCCGTAAATTACAAACAAAATTCATTTAGTATAAATATTTCTACAAAACATGCTTGGAATTTTTTAAATTTTGTAATTTACAATTATATTAATAAGAGAATTTATCAAAAAAATACTTTAAAAGAAAAAAAAGCTATGAAAATGTAATGTAATTATTAAAATATTGAGCTAAAAATCTAGCAACATATTTTTTTCTCCGAAATCTGTAACCTCGACAAGCCTGAGCGATTTTATAATTTTGAGCTGCTGACCTCGCCTGAAATACCTCACATATATATACTTTAACGAGGTGGGGTACAGCGCTAGCCGGCGCAAGAGTAGGGCCCTGTGTTACCGGCACCTGCGGTTATCACAGTAGATCGAGGGCCAGGGAGCAGTGCG
>JAPYZP010006975.1:0-14768 GCA_030522985.1 Torymus sinensis
TCAATTACTACTCTTTAATGTACAACAATCAGAAATAAATTTACTTTCACCGTACGCCCAAAAAAAAATCTGTAAAAACCTGTTTTTTCTGCCTTCAAACCCCCCCCCCTTAAGCGGACAACTCGCTCGCAAAGGTGGTCTAGTCACCGAAAAAAGTGACTAGATCACTTAAAAGGTGGTGTAGTCACCGAAAAAAGTAGAGACACCTTAAAATTAGGTGGTAAAATTACTTTTTAAGTGACTATACCTTTTAATTTTCTCTCAGTGTATTGGCCCGATAATAATTTGATTTTCATAAGAAGTGATGTTTTTTCTGGCTAAAATAGTTTAATTAAGATAAAAACTAATTTTAGAAAAATTCTCTTACCATAAGTCTTAGAACTTGCTTATTTTCTTCAAATGTAATTTCATTTTTAAATAAAGCTGATACAATTTTTAGAAAAATAACTACTTTTAATAAGCAAAAATAGATCGGATTTACCTTTATTTTCATCCTTTTTTTGATGAAAACTAAAAAGAGGGTTTATCTAGGTATGTCGCAGGCTATCTTATGTACAACGCATTTGTTAAACTGCTTTGTATAAAATGCGAAATACTATTTGCGAAAACGGGTCAACAGTTCTGAATATTCCATGCGCTGCTACATTTCTGTAAAGTTGTAGGGATAATTTACTCAAAAATAACTTTTAAATTACCTCATTTTATTTAAAAAGTATTGATATTTGTGAACTTCGCATCACCTTTAGCAGCTACTATGTCAAATACACAATTTTTGTTAAACATAACATTTGTTTAAATGATTTCTATACTCCTATGATAAAGTTGAAAAAGTGATGTTTATGAAACTAATAAAATCCAAACCCGCTGCGCGTGTACTATTTTGTTTTTGAGGTTCTCAATATATAATTTTTCATTATGATTTCATTTTAATTAGTTTAAATGATAGGAAAATCAGATAATTTTCAAAGCATGAAAAAATTAATCTTTTTATTCTAATTTAATTTTATTATTTAGTTTTAAATAGTTAAGAGTAAAAATTCAATAATATAAATGTAGCGGAAGTAGTACAGACCAATCAAAATCAACCTTAAAATGCTTCACAACATCCGGCCATCGTTTTTCCTAACAGTACTAAGTGTACTGTTTCTCTAGCGACAAACTAGCATTCTACTTTTTTTCTAATTTTAGTATAACTTTACCAATTTTTACTATACCTCATAGTAAAGAGAAAAATAAGGTAACTCTTTGTGAAGTACTTATATTTTTTCAAATTTAATTTTGACAAAAGTATAAACGTAATCAAGTACGTGTGTCTCGCCGGTCTTATAAATAAAGAAACCGTGAATTTCAATATTTTTTAAATCAATATTCAAGCATCTATTCGGAAACAAAATTTTGCCAAGCGTTCCGTACACATAAACCCTATATGCAGGAATTTTTTTGAGTGATTCTATTAGCGCTTTCGTTAGTTATGCGCGTTTAAAAAGTAGGTTAATTGCAGAAAAACTTAAATACTATACTCAGAATTTTTTGTGGATGATTCTATTGGTATTTTCATGAATTATATTCTTTTGAAAATTATGTCGCTAATTCACATCACCTTTCACAAAATCATTTTTTTTTCATTTACTATTTTGATAGAAAATTTTCCGCTGAATATGATGCTTATACCGCGTTTCGAAACTCGATTTTGTTTAGAAAATACAGCTAAAACCGTGAAGTTACTTTTTTTACGTATTTAGTTATTTCACTCAAAATATCACTTTTAGACATTATACTATGGTTAATCTTGTAGTATTTTATGTTTTACTGTATACAATGGTATAACGTAAATGTACATTAACATTGTAGACGAACCTAGAGGTATAAATATCGCATATACTTACTCTACTTATAGAAATGTATACGTATTTCATCGAGTAAAGTTTCAGAATCAGATTTATCTGGAAGTCTGCAGAAGCAACAAGACAATAATAATAGTTATTGATATTTTGTTATGTGCATTTGAAAAGTAAGTTGTTTGGGCTAAGTGTTATGGGAAAATTATAGTGACAGAAGGAGATATTCGAGGGCTGGGTGTAAAAATTAATATTCAGAATTAGTATGCAGAAATTGCAATGACATCAATTGCGTAAATATAAGTAAGCAAGTTAGAAGTAGCAAGGATGCTTATGAAGTAAATAGATGTAGCTTACTTGCTTTGCGAGCACTTGGACAAGGATATGCAGGATTGGAGACTTTCTGTGGTATCATGGATCTACCATCGCCTGAAGCACACCGTATTTATGATCACATCAACGAGGAGCTAAGTAAAGTGTGTGAAAAAGTGGCACTGATCTCCATGCAAGAGGCCGTGCAAAAAGAAATAGAATTGACACCATCTGAAAGTGTAGGATTACATGTGTCTGGTGGCGGGTCCTAGAGAAAGAGAGAAATATCTTCTTTACAAGAAGTGATAAGCTTGATTGATTTGCATTCCCAACAAATTCACGACATCTATACCAGAAACTTCTGCAAAGCTGGCATGACATTTGAAAATAAAGAGGAGACAGAAGAATATAAAAACTGATACACGGACCATGATGATTTTTGTTTCTTATACGTATAAAAATAGTTAATATTTATTGCTTTATTCTTTTTAGTTAATCTATCACTGGATATGTCACCCGGAATAAAGGAATGGAAGATTATACACTGCAGCATCAATGAATAAATAGTATATTACGACACAAGGCCAGTAAAATAAGAAATGTCTCAGATCACATGTAATTGTAGGCCGAGGCGGGGTCGAGGTTTACAAACATGTTATATGAGGCTTTCTTTTTTACTGGCCATGGTCTGTATACTATTTTTCACCATACCCTGGCCAAAAGCCTGCCACTTTTGCTCCCGGCTCAGAAACGCGAATGTGGTATTTTCGGCCCGGGTGTGGTGAAAAATCGTATACGCAACATGGGGATAAAGAGGGCCACCCCAGAGCACATGTTTGCCACCCGAGCTGAAGGCGACGGTGGCAATTTAAACGTGCTCTGCACTGGCCAACTCTTTACCTCCCTAGTTGTGTAATATAGAATTTCTGCTCGACGGCGCCGGAAAGCGGCTACTTCGTTTTGCGCAGCAACCAGGAAGTTGGCGCTTTCCGGCCGGAGGGCAGAAAATTCTTTTTAGTCTAGTACGACAAAAAAGATAAGGGCTACAGTAATATATTATTCTAAATAATATAAAGATATCATTAAGCTGATTAAATCCGTTTTTACAGATATTTAATGGACACGAGATGATTAGAGTGTCCGTGTCAAAATGACTTTTATAAGGATATTTCATTTTTGATTTGTCATCAAAGTATATTATATAGAATAGTGAAAACAATTTTGGTAAGTAGTTCTCAAAGGCATACCAAGTTATAAGAAACACAAGTTTCAAACTTGATTACTGAAAAACTTGTTTTTTGTGTTTACAGGGTCATTACCGCAGGATTACTTTTCAACGATTCAATGAAATGACTTGAAATTTTAGGTGAGCATTTGTTTTTACATTGTTCACAGTTTTAGTTTGATACTTTTTTGAACAAAATTTTTCTTCTTAAAAAAAAAAAAAATAAATAAAATTACATCATTTTTTGTCAAATATACTAACTAAAAAATGAGATTTTTCATGAAAAATAAATATTAAAAATGAGTTTTATGGAAATCTATCAAACAAAAGCAGTCACAGTCGAATGTAGAAACAACGATTTATCCAATTCCCAAGCCATTTCATGATATTCCTCCAAAGAAAACCTGCGGTAATCAATAAATCACAATTAAATGCTTAATAAGATGTATACAAGAGCCAGATGAATATTATCAGCTAAGTATAGGCGCAAATTGTAAGTAATAACACTACTTATTAAAACCTACTTAAAATTGTATCCCTTTCTGAATTCACTAATATTTATCAGGTGATATACCATTTCATAAATAATTGAAAAAAGGTTGCCAAATAAAAAACGTCCGTAACACACAATAATTTTTATTGAAAAGTCACTTATAAATGAGTCTTAAACTTTCTGACATTTTATTTAGTTTGCCGGGAGTATTTTATTACATTCCAATACCTAAGCCTTATCGAGTTTTCTTCATGGAGCAGCACGTCATTTGCAAATTTTTGAACTCATTTATTAAGTTGCTGGTTTTTTTTCTTCAAAATTTGACGATATTCTTTTTTTGTAACGATACTTATTTTTTGTTCTTCATTTTGATATCGTTACAGGTGGTTTATTATGGAAATCTAATTAAACTATAAACAACGATCTCGATTTCACAACTAAATATTCAAGTAAAAACAAAACTGTTCCTATTATCCACCCTACAATTAGGATCCAAAAGACAAACATTATATTTGCAATACTGATGGGTCTCATAGTTTTATCTCTCTTATAAATTTTCTCGAAAACACGTATATGTTTCTTCCATAACAAACGATCAAGCCCCATCTCTGCTATATCTAACAAGATTGCATGAAACTTGGATAATAATGGCCAATCTGGTGCTGTTGAGAAAGTTAAATAGCTGGTTAAATCACTCTTGGAAATATGAATATAATCATCCTCTTCTACGTATAACCTTGTTCTAAAGCAGGATGACACGCAAGCAATATCTTTGTTCGCGAGGAGTTGATTGGTACAATTTGATAAATCTTTTACTCCGTCATAACGTTCGCGAAGTTTCACATTTAATATAAGGTCCTTGTGACTTCGCAGCCCACAAATTTGTAGCCCTTTCTTTAACACATCATCAAATGATATTATGGCCGGACTTCGATCTGGTATAGTAGTGAGAGAACTTAAATGGCTGAGTATGTAAGAACTTGTTATTAATTGAAGGTATACTAATAGTATTAAACAGATTTTTTTCGGCCAAGAGTTCAACGACTCATTATAACGTGAGCCTACAAATATGCGCATACATTGTAAACCAGCTGAACAAGTTGTTTCTCCCAAACAAAACTTTAAGAATACTATTAGTATTATGCCATTTAGGATAATCACAATCCAGATGTTTACAGAAAACACACGAAGGAATTTGGTTAAGTAGCTAACAGGGTGTTTTAACGATGATATACAGAAACTATCTGCCTCAAAAGGATAGGTCTGCATCTTCCAATAATCTCTTAAATACATTGCAGGTAATATGAAATCCGTGGTTTCTTCTTCTTGATCTTTTAAAACTCCATGGGGTTTATAATCTTTGTCAACGAAACCACCAAAGTCATAAAGTTTTATTGTGACAGAAGCGTTAATATGATTGAGAACTATACGTGCAATATCAGCATGTTTTCCAATTAAACTATTAAAGTGATTTTTTGTTTTGTCAAGTTTAATAAATTTTGAGCCAAGATGAACACTTGATTTCAAGTTGTAACCAAACAGATTTCTTGTTTTATCGAAATTCATGGTATCGTATACCAAAGTATCAAGTACCAAGTTGTTAACCTGGTGTTCTAACAATGTCCATGAGTAACTTTGAGACATATTCGCATTAGTCACATTCCAAAATTTAGAAGATAAACGGCTGTAAGGATTATAAGTGTATAGCATTAATTCACCATTGAAACTATAACATAAGTAGATAACCGATATAGCATTAAATTCCCACATTATCCGTAGAAAAGAGTAAGCTTGTGGGCAACCAGTTTCAGAATTTGTGTTCAGTATGAAGAAGAATGCTTCATTATTCCACCAAATAGAATCTTTGAATCTCTTTAACATTTCTATTAAACATGAGTGCAGCCTGACAGCGATGAAAACATTATTGACCGGGGTATTTCTTTTACTAAGAACTGTTTCATTGATTTTATAAACCTTTTTAAACCTTTGGTGGTTTTGCAAAGTAGATTCCTTAGTTGACGCCTTTGAACTTATATTTATGAGTAATGAAGGGCCAACATTTTGATTAATAAATTGCAATTTCTCATTACTCCAATCACCAAAAACAACTATGTACTGATATTTTTTACAGATGAAATTTTGAAAAATCACCTCCTGAAATTTTTTTAATAAAATTGGCATATAGTTTGTTTTTAAAGAACAACTAATGTTGATTTTGCATAAAGGTGTCAATACAAAATTAATTTTTATAAATATTTAAGATTGTATAAAACAGTTGAATTAACATAAAAACTAATTTTATAGGAAAATGATCTTACCATAAGTCTTAGAACTTGCTTGTTTTCTTCAAATGTACGTTCATTCTTAAACAAAGCTGATACAATATTTAGAAAGATAACTACTTTGAATAAGCAAAAATAGATGGAGTTGATATTTATTTTCATTCTTTTGTTGATGATAACCAAAAGGGTTTATCTATGTCACAGACCATCTTACACACAACATATTTGTTACACTGCTTTGTATAAAATGTGAAATACTATTTGCAAAATCCATTAGCTGCTGTTATCGCAAAATCGTAAGCGTAAATTACTAAACACTAGCAGCGGTCGAGCCTAAAAATAAAGTTTAATTTTTCTTATTTTATTGACCAAGTATTGATATTTATTGAACTTCACATCACCTTTTACAGGTACTATGTCAAACACCCAATTTTTGTTTAACACAAAAAGATTTTTTGTAACACATGCACGATTTTTATACTTTTTTGGCCTAAAAAGAGGTCGTACAGTGACTTTTTTTGCGCAAAAGTATCTTTTTGTACGTAGATACCTTGCCGCCCGCTGCTCTAAAACTGCATGAAATTTGTACATGCATGTTTTTCATAGTTTTTTTTATTGTAAAATGAACATCTTTAAATTCTGACAAATTTGTGACAGATTTATATTATTTTTAACAATTTTTGTACACAGTACACTGATTTTCTACATTATCGTCACTAACGCTCATGTTACTTGACCTTTAATTGATGATTCTCTTAATATGAATATTATAAGTAAAGGACGTTTTATAAAAATGAATTATAAATTCAAAACAGCAATTACAAAAACAAACAGTTCAAATTTCTATTCCTACAAGTATTTCGTTAACTTATGAAGCAAAGATCAATTTAGCCTTGCTTTTTAGGTTGAAAAATCCCGAAAATCAATACATGAGTCAATCAATACATGATAATAATGGACATAAGTAGTCCATTATTGCATCGTGCTTATCACCCTCGCTATCGCGCGGGCGATACGGCACGGTGCAAAAATGAACTGCTAATGGCACGGATAGGCGTGACATGGCGGATTAATGCAGTCAGTGCTATAAAATAGTGTAAGATACACGTGTCATAAGTCGTTCTTTATGACATGGCGTTAAGTGCACTCGCTTCGCTCGGACGCTTATACACGCAATGATGTAAAGTACGATTTATGCCACTAGTATCGTAATGTACTTTTTTTTTTATTATTTCGTATTTACAGACCTATTGGTGAACTCTAATAACATGTTTAAGGTTAAAATAAATTAAATTGAGAAATAAAAATTATTTTTTTTCCATGACGACCGGATTCCTTCCCTGGACCCTCAGCATATGACAATCGGACGCGCTGCGATATGCGATTTACTTATCCATATGCGATGGTTCAGTTCCAAATTTCGGAACTGATATATTTGGTACCATCGTTTACACGAGAGAAATTCAATGATAATTTAAGGGCAATAAATAACAACAATAATAAAAAAAATAACTTATAATTAATTTGCATAATATAAAAATAAAATAATCGAGTCGAGGTTTTAGATGTTGGTTGACTTAAAAGCACGACAAAGTGAAATTGCGAGAGAAACATAATCCCAAATTGCATGTGGGCAACTTGACGTGCGCAGAAAGTACTATTGGTGTGACAATTTTTACTATCTCGGATATATAAAATTTCTTATAATCTCGATGTCAATTTTTTAGATGTAGCACTTTTTGCTATATTTATAGTAATTCGAAATACGAGACAAAATAAAATTTGTATCGTACTAAAATAAAATTTATTTTTTTGTATTATAATTATTATTAGAGTCTGGAATATTTACTACAACGTAATTTTTACTATGTAACATAATAATTTTTATAACAGTCATAGTAATTTTGATAAATTAACTTTTAGTAAAATTATTCCAAATTTATATCAATTATCCATTATTTGTACATTGATAGAAAGAAATATTTCAGTCAAATGCGCGATGCATTTGGAAGTCAATTTTTTCAAGTATTTGACCTAAATGAACATTCTTTAACAGTTAAGGAATATTCATTAACAGTTAATGAAGCACTCGTTTGTCCGTTCATTGCTACAAAATATAGTAATTTTTCTTATGTTTATAGTAAATTTTCCTACAACATTTCTCTCACTGTCGATTTCCTCGTATACGAATTCCTGTATACAGGAATTTAACCCAATTACCTAAAATATCATTATTTAATAAAAATAGAGTCCCCCCACTCCACCCTTTTTCCCCCATCGAATATTTCCGAATCCCTTCCATCCCCCACCTGTCGCATTCCCCCCAACACTGCTATGTCCTCTTGGCATTCCAGCGCGCCCCACGCTCCCCCCACCGCCTTTAACCTTTTACCGGGAATTCTCCAGGACCGACTGCTGACCGGCAACTTGTCGAGCTGCCGCTGCTGCTGTGTCGAGGAGCGCAATCAATCGGCCGATCGGCAGCAGCATCGCCGCTCTCCGCTGCCGCCGCCGCACTGCGTCACCTGCTGCTGCCTGTCCGCCGGGACGATCAAGTGTCGGTTGCCCCCGTCCGCTGGGAGGTGAGAGAGAGAGAGAGAGAGAGAGAGAGAGAGAGAGAGAGAGAGAGATTTTCCGCTCTCGTAATTGCGAGGTTTAAGGTCGCAGCGCTTGTCGACGAGGGAGAGAAAGGGGGTGTGCGTGCGGGAGTCTCTGTGGCGCGCCATGAGCGGTGCTCCCGACGAGTGTGAGTGGAGAGTGGATCAAGGGGTTAGCGATGGGGGCTGTTGTTGCCGCGCTGGAATGGAACGCCCGGAATTTAGGACTTTCGGCTGCTTGCCTTCGATTTTCGAGGTTTTAGAAATTGAGGTCTCGCGTGGTCGAAGCAATTTTCGGTCGCTGTGTTCAATAACTCAATAATATTTTGTCGGTGCGACCCGCAATTTAATATTGAAACGTGACGAATGGAAAAACATTTCTTGCACAAGTTTACTTTTATTTTATTTATTCACAGATTTTGGTATTTTACAGTACAATAATAATAATAATAATTTTTCAACATCATTATCAAGTGAAAAAGTTTTATTTAAAAAAAAAAAAATAATAATAATAATTCGTTTGAAAAATAATTCACTATTTCGTAGCAAATTTATCTCAACGTACATCATAATAGATTCTTTTTTATTAAGGATTTAACTTTGCTTTCACTTCTTCGCCGAATATATTAATTACCGCAATAGTCCGTCCAATCATCGAATTTACTACTTAAAACGTATACCAAAACCACACAATATACGAAATACGCGTGCGCGCCACTCTCCTTCGACAAAATAAATCAATCCTCTGCACCGGTGGTTGCCCCTCATTAACCCCCAATCTTCCAAAAATAAATCGCACCCCCCATTGTTCACAAACCAAAAAAACAAAACAAAAGAAACTAATGACGGCCGGCTCACGCGTCCGTCCTAATCACTCGGCATTTCTCACCCCCTCCCGAATCCGTATATACGTCAACGCGCGGGCGATCTTCTCCTCCTCCCGGTAACCGCTAACGAGACGCGTAACCGAGCGTTTTGTCACGACGAATCGCCTCTCAATCGTCCGCCAATTAGAAATTTGCATTAACTCCTCTCCGTCTGCCTTGTACTCGCGTAATCCCCAACACCTGTACATCACGCACGCACGCACGCTGCAGATGCGGCAGCGAGCAGCAGCAGCGGCCGGAGGAGGTGGAGATTCAGCTGGATTACAACGGCGGGGATTACACGGGCGCCGGTAAGCCGCGGGAGGAGCGACGCAGGAGGCGGAGGCGCGCGCCCGGCACGACGAGCAGCGCCGTCGACGAGATCCTACGCGAGATGAGCCTCTGCACGTCCGTCGTGATATCGGACGAGGAGCTCGATATCGGCCCACGACGAGGAACCGAGGTACAGATATCTGTGTGTGTTGATGCGTTTTCGTTGCTTGTTGGTTTTTTTGTATAGAGGTGCGAGTGTTGATGAAAATATGTTTTGCTTTTTCTCTTCTATATACTTGGAATAAGTATATATGAGAAGCGTCTGTTGTTGTATGATATATACTCGCGAAAAATGAAAAGCGAATTAGTCGCTGCGTTTAGGAGTTTTTATGTTAAAATATAATGAAAAAGTAATATATTCTCGTTAGGTAATAATATTTTAATAAATTCAAATAGATTATAATCATGATAGAAATATACGTGTAATAAAGGTCATTTCAAAATCTGGCCGATCATTTTTGAGTTCGACTCCTTCAATCGAAGGTCCGCATATATGTATGTTATACATGCAAAGGCAAGAAAATAGAAGGAAAGTGTGAAATAATGTTCCTGCCCAAAGGTTCACAACAGAAGCGAATAACATCAACAAGCTAATTTATGGATATATTCATAATATATTCATCATACGGCGATAAACTCCATCATTTGCGTGTATCATATCGCAATTATTCCACACATTTAAATATCTAACCCTCGATTCTATTTCCATCCTGCCTCGAGAGAACCCAGATAATATACTTCTCCTTTCGCTTTTCCAATAATATACCCTTTTCTGCCTCTCGCTCATGTTTCCCTCCTCTTCTTCCCCTTTAGCCTCCCACGTATATTTTATCCAAAACATACGACCAACCCATTTCTTTCCCCGCTCTAATGTACTCTCCTCTCTCTCTCTCCTTCTCTGATTCTCAGACGCTTTCGATCCTTCAATCGCGGCGGTTCGCCTTCCCCGTATATTAATGGCCCGAGCGCAAGATTGCCAGTCTTCTCATGTGGTATTTACCCACTACTCTCCTCTTGCATTCCCCCGCTGTCCTTGCCGCGCAACTCCAAGGCCGCCGTGCGGGGCTCCCCTCCATATACTCGCATGTATATGTGTAGTTCGGCGCCGCCGGGCTGCGTGTCTAATCGCGGGTCATATTTTTTTTCTCGGATTGTTTTACACGCATGTATATGCAGCAGGCTTATGCTATCGTGCGTATGTAGCTATTCGTCACTCGCGGTTGGGGAGTTTAGTTCACTGCTGCGCTGCTGTTGTTGTTGTTGTTTCGTATCACACCGTGGTTTATTGATTCTTCGCGTTAGCCGCGGTTTATCATTTTTCTTCTCTCTGTTGATAGCGGCGCGGCGCGCCTTTTGACTGCCATATTTCACCAAGTTTCGAACTGTAAATTTATGGGTTGGCGTTTTGAGAAAATTTTGCTGAAATTATCTTTCACGCGAACGGTTGTTTATAAGCACATTTTTCATGATGTTCGAGAACGAATGATCGAGACTTTTCAAACTGTTATTTACATTTTATTCTTGGCTTTCCTGTATATCTGTTTGATCAACCGATTTATTGAATTAACTAATGACTCTGCTGTTTTGATTTCGTTTGAAGACTTCTTGTCAACATTATTTAATGATTCTATTTATCACCCAACAAATATGTGGCAAGAGGCAACTTATCAATTTAAAATTTATTATTTGCTTATTTCTTTTTTTCCCTATTGCTCTTGACTTTTTTCACGAAATTTCCAAGCCCTCTTCTCCTTTCGTCATCCCTTACTCCCATTTCGTCTCTCTGTTTACCTTCACTTTCGTGATAAGTGCGCGAAGGGGGAGCTCGCCTCTCTCTCCCCTTTTGGCGTTTGTCCAATGTATTTTTCTTGTATTCCCCATAGTTTTCTCAGCTATTGTCACTCCCGTATCTGTGTCCGGATACATTAGAATGCTTCCAAGTAGACCGATAGCAGCGATATACTCCTTTGTGTTGTCGTTTTCGAGCCTTGGAATCTTTTCGCCCACGCGCGCGTTATGTTATTAGTTCCGCAATCGTATCTATACCTTGATTTTAAGTAAGATCCTCTGTTTTTATATATGTATTTATACGAAATACCAATTTTTAATTGTATATTGCCCATAAATTCTCGCAAATAATCAATTATTATCTCTATATTTATTTGTCATTCGAGAACTATATGCTTGTTTTTACAAATATATAATATCGATTATTATAAACAAATATAATACTTGTTTTTACAAATATATAATATCGATTATTATAAACAAATATAATAATCTATTCGTTAAAACTGCAGTATCGTTGAAAAGTTCCGGAAAACTTTTCAGATTTTATAACAGGAGAAAAATTACGATTTCCCCGTCAAATGTGACGGAAGAAAATCTTCGAGGAAACAATTTTTAAAGTACGTGACGAGAGAGAGAGCTGCGTAACACGGCCATTATTCTTTCGTTTGGAAAAATTCAGAGAAAAAAAAATAACCTCCCGTACTTCTCCGTACTACCGTATAAACAAAAAAAGAATTCAATCGAACACTAATAAACTTTTTTTTCTCTCAATCGCTATAACGTTTTTGCGTCGCCCTCTTCAATACCTTTCCGCGAAAAAGTTTTCATCGCGCAAGCGCACGCTCGACTTCCTTATTTAAAGCGATGAAAAACCGACTTCGCTACATGAGCACGTACGGCGAATCTAATATTCAAAGTCGATTCCTTCACTTTACATAGCTTAACCCTTCTTTTCCATTTAACTCAAAAATCACCTTCCGCTAATCCCCGGTCATTCCTCCATCGATCGACGACCATCCCCCCTGCAATTAATTTCCACGTGTGTGTGCGTGAAACGCGAAAAATCATCACAGCGGAGCGGCAAAGTGAAAATGGCAAAAATCTATATATATATATGTCGGGATCGAAAAAGGTGTATACAGTCGATCGACTCGAGGGGGGGACGAAGATTCGATATCGCCAATACCCAGCGCGAGTTTCCTCATCTTCCGCCGGTCTCTCCTTTTTCTCGCCGCTATCGCGGATTTTCCTTGCAATATCCGAGAGTCTCTCGTGCGGCCGTTTCTTCTTTGCTCTCGGGGGCTGGAAAAAGGAAGCGAAGAGAAAGAGTGAGAGAGGGAGAGAGAGAGAGAGAGATGTGCCGAGTCGGTTGTTCGCGGTTTAAAAGGAGCGGCTGATTTATGAAAGGTATATAGTTGGTAGAAAAAGAAAGGATTAAAGGGAAGTAAGAGGAGAGATGAATTGCAAAGAGGGGAAGGAGGATTGCTAATTAAGTTTGCATTTGTGTGCCGCGCGGAGAATAATTATCTTTATTTCGATAAAGTATCTTTCCTAACTGAAATTATTTTCAGTTTTTGTGATTTAGGTTGGGTGATAGGAAGTGTAAGAAAACTATGGAGAGTTCTTTCTAACTTATATCAAATAAAATCGAAATAGCAAAAAAGGTATTCAACAACTTTATATATTCTTCGAATCTATTAGAAAAGCCATCAATTACAGGATTGTGTTTTCGATAAATTGTGTGTATTCGATAATTTTACATGAAATATCGCACGTTCGATAGTTGGAAGAAAAAAAGCGGAACGGACATTATAAAGTATAAGACCATGATTTCCATGCTCGTATTTATACTGAAATCGCTTCCAAGAAAAATTTACATTTAAATTAAGAGTTTCCTTTATTCAAATATTTCAGCTACGATTAAGAAAATAAACTGCTTTCTTAGTAGTTTTGCACAGTGACATTTGCAGGTCGTTTGTCGAGTTGGTCTGCAGAACTTCGTTTCAACTCACTAAAGTTAAATTACCCGTACTTAGAGTTTTGGCATTGAATAGTATTGATTTGCTTCATCGTTTTGCGTTGGTGAATGTATCGCACTAGATGTATAATTTAAAATTATTAAACAAAGTAAGGTAACTATTTAAATTATTTATTATTATTTTTAGTGTATTTATTTATAACAAACTTTTTAGTATTACACGCAAAATTGATGTTAAAAGTAACGACCGCTTGCGACTTTATTAATTAAAACAGTTCTCCCAAAGTATGACTTATATTATAGTTAACGAATATAATCAAACTTTTTCTAAAATGTTATTTTCAATTTTCAAAAACTCTTTCTATTAGTAATAGCTGCCTCAAACTCTGAGAAAATGGTTTTCTAGTTTGTTAAATGCAGCCACAAAACCTTCCCTATCCCCGATCCTTATATAATTAACTATATATCTTTGAACTGTTCATTATGCAGGAAGACTCGGACTCGCGACGTCAGCAGCAGCAGTCGAATGTCGGGGCGACGGTGACGCGGATCCGTAGCTGCGAACGATGGCCCGTCCGGAAACGCGACGACGAGAAGGACGAAGACAAAGCGCCAACGGGAACCGAGACCGTGAGTTTCTTCGATTATTACTTTTTTTTTTTTCTTTCGACGAGATAGCGGAGAAACGACGGTCGAAGGCTATTGTGCGGACGTCCGGCGCTTTTTTTAATTGGAGGAGGGTTTTGCCGTCGTGCGATGTGAGTTTTTCAGTGTTTGGGAGATATGGTTTGGAAATGAAAAAAGGAAGTCTTACTATTTTTGTATAATGTATTCGTAAAATCTAAAATTCAAAATTAATATTGAAACTGATTGAAGTTGTCATGTAAGATAATAATTTAACCAAAAAAAACATAAAAATTTATTGAAATTCCTGTCGCTCTTTTCGAACTTGAATATACAAATTTTTTACAATGCTTACTTCACATGTTATAATTTGAGAAATAATATAGTATAAAAGAAAGGTTCTTGAAGAAACAACAAAAATTTTTTTCA
>JAPYZP010006978.1:0-10405 GCA_030522985.1 Torymus sinensis
ATATATTTTTTCTCTTAGTGTACGTATTATTATTTGCAAGCATGGACTAATTATTACATTTTAAATATTAGTTGAAAAATAGAAAAATAGCTCAAATTACATCCAAAGTACGATTATCCCGTATCTATTTACACCAAATACATGATAAAAAAATGATCTGCTGAATAAATATAAGAATACTATAAGAAAGTTTTTGCTTCGCTCTTCAAAATGCACTAATAGCTTTCATCAATCACGCTTGCTAAACTTTACTTTACACCTTTACATTTAATGGATATTTTGTCTAAATATTGTAAAAGATAACGTATTATTCAACGCAAACAAGTTTATATTGAGTTAAAAAAAATGAAAAATAGCGTTCGAAAGCTCTTGCTCCGCTATTTATAATGCACTACTATTTTTCCAAATTGCACTCGCCAACGATACGAAAATAATTGAAGAAAAGTATGTAAAATAAATCTGTCATAATGTATATAATCACAAAATGTTAATAACAAGATACATAATAAAATCATTTTCATGGCGACTTGAATGCAATTTCGTACAAAATATAAAGTAGAATATTGTTTAGGAACTAAAACTTCCATTACAATAATAGAGATTAATTGTTCAACTGCTTTCTCGTATAATATCAGACATAAAGATTGAGAAAAAACGTGTACGAAAGGTGTGCTCCTAAAAGAAATTTTTGCCAGTTTTGTGACACAAAAAGTGTTATAGTTTTGTAGATTTACTCATATACCGTAATAGTCATGAAAAATAAATTTGATGGAAATTTTTCATGAACTATTTTATCCGTGAGTATGGTAAAATAACAGCACGAGCGTGACACTCGCATCATTGAGGGCATGACTCCTTTAGCGAGACAGCTACTTACAGCTTAAACAGATATTTTGCTGTGTTAAAGTAATAGCCCGAGAGCAAAGATCGTTCTCGAAAGCTCTTCACGCCCCTCAGATAAATTGTATTAAAAGTATATTTTCTATACTAAAGTAAAAAGACAATCGAGAAGCTTGTCTCCTAGAGTTTTACTCCTGGTGCATCTCAAGTAACAGCATGCATAATCGCGAAGCCCTATACAAAAAAAAACATGCGGGAAAGCTCGCCTTTCAGAACCCGTCTTTATTAATCATAAAATTATTATAATAATTATCAATAAAATTACTATAATTTTTATTAAAATGAAACTCCAAATCCCCCTTATTCTTTTCTTTTTCTTTTTGCAAAATGAATCACGTGATATGTAAAATACAAATTACAAATTCTTAAATAGAACATTGGTTTCATTTGCGTTAATACACAGTTAAAAATCATGTCCAGTTTTTACAATGTTTTGTGCTAAAATCGGACTCCTACTACACACGCTTTGTGTAATTAGTATTTCAACGTAGAAAAATACAGAAAATTTGTGTAAAAATTGAATTTAACACAAATCGTGTGTAAAAATTTTATAATTCAACAACGTGTATTAGTCATCAATTACACAAAGAAACATTCATTATACGCACACTACACCAATTTTATGTAAACTATTACACAAATCTTCTGTTAAAAATTACACAATTTGTGTGTTATATATTACACAAAATTTGAGTATATGAAAATCGAATTTACAGAAAATACACAATTTTTAACTGTATATAGTGAATATGAAAGGTGGCGCGAACAGCGCGCTAATTTAAACAAAAACAAATGAAAACGACAGTAAACGATCGTAGTGAATCGCAAATTTCCGTCAGAGTGAGAAAATGGCTTACATGTCTCAACTGGCTTAAGTCATAGTTGTTATAACTATTTATCAAGATAAATCAAGACAAGACAAAGCTATCGAAATAAGACGAAGAAGAAGAAGAGAAAATGGCTCAGCGACGCGTGCGTATGTTTGAAGTACTCGTTCAAAGCGAGTATAATTACAGACACGCAGCGCGGGAATATCATCGCAGATATCCCAATGAAAATGCGCCATCTCATACAACTATGTTAAGGTTAGTCAATTAATAATTATCAATTTAAAATTATTAGTGAAAAATTATTTAAAAAAACATATGATTATAGATTACATAGAACGTATCAAGAATATGGAGTTCTTGAGAGACCCAGAGCAGCAAGAGTACGACCGGTTTTAGATGGGCCCTTGAGGATTCAAGTCCTTCAACGATTTGAGAATGAAGAAATTTTAAGTGCTCGTCGAGCGGCACGTGAAATGGGTAAAATTACTACTTTGGTTATAAAATTATTAAAATACCCGTGCGCATGTTTTATAAACCGCCGTCTGACATCGCGAAGGCTGTATACTCTCTAGGGCGTTCCGTTAGCGGGATACCAATATCTTCAATAACCTCGCGAATAACCGGAAGATTGTGCGATGTATATGTCGTTAGAGCGTCTAACCTCCGATAATCGTTGCTAAACCGAAAATCACCATCCTTTTTCCGATCTAAGACAATAGAAGAGCTGTATGAGTAAAAGGACGGCTCTATTAATCCAGCAGCCAACATCTCTCTTACTTGTGTCCGTATAATTTTCTTTTTATCGGCATAATAGCGATACGGTGGAAGTCGGAAGGGTGTCACTGTTGTTCGTTAGTTCGTGAGTAAACTATGAAATTTGAAGCAACGGGAGAGCATGAAAAATACGTCACCATACTCGTGGAGAAGATTTGTAAGCTCCGCGTAGTTTTGGGTGAACTCGTTTTGTATGATTTTGAAAAAATATGGTGGCACTATAGACTCAAGAGGCGCTTTATTATTACTAGTTAAAAAACGCTACGTCGCATTTTATCGCCTATATATAAATAATCCAAATCATGGTCGTGCATAACCTTTTGCGCTTTAAGCCAAGTGATGCCTCTGTATCTAACTCGTCGCACACGAGGAAGCGCATATTTTCCGTATGCCCTGCGATATTTATAGGAAGCACACACGCGATTTTTATATAATATGTTAACTTGAGGTTATACGGACACCTTAAGCGGAATATTTTCTTTCTCTTTCTGTAAATGCATTGGGACAAAATTGAAAAAAGGACTATAAACTATACTAAATATACTACCAAGAAAAAATTAGAAACACCCAAAATGTGATATTCGCTTTGTTGGGTGCAAAAGTGTAAAATTTCCGTTTTTTCCAAATTAGCTGACACCTTACCTAATTCGGTCAATATTTAAAAAATAGTACAACAAAACTCATAAACTTTAAAAATTAATAAAATTAATATTTTTAAATACGTAAAACCTGTATTGAATTATTAACTCGTATGAATAATTCTTAGTATAAAGGAAATAAACGAATTCATCTTTCATTATAATGCATTCTATAAATGATTTTGAAATTTTATATGGGAGTCTCCGTAAGCTAAACAAAAAATTCATTTTGATCAATGAAATTGATTATTGCTGATAATATTTTTAAGGTTTCTTCTCAGAAAAAAGACACATAAATGACTTCGTGAAAGAAATATGAATTTCACACCGTCTCATATTCATTGGATAACATCTTCTTTACAGATTGGCTGAATTAGGTAAATTATAAACGCGAAAAAATTTTGTTTCTACAAAATACAAAAAAAATATTATTTTTAATATTACTTTCATAGTAATTTCAATGAAAAAGCCTCATCTTTCTGCCCGTACCATTTTCTATTAGGTTTTTTAGCTTATATTTCGACTATAAACGAAATAGTTGCTTATTTTACGTTATAAATCGACTCGTTGAAATTTGATAATAAAAACTTGCATAACAATGTTGTGAACATTTTTAAACAGTTAAAAACTATACAAAACGTATATTTTTCATATTTGGAAGTTAACGACATCGGATATTTAAGCTTTCGGATAAGTGAAGATAGCGAACTGGAAAAATGTCCGAATTAGCGAAGAGGCCGAATTACCTCGAGTTACCTTATATTGGATAATATATTGGACACTTTCCCGTTTTATTTTCGAAGTCAAATATTTTTCACGAATAAAGCAATCGCTTGCTGCGGAGTCCACAGATACATAGGTATTTCATCCGTTTATAATTAGCGTCAGGAAACCTATGAGAGAGAGACTCGAGAAAGCAGACTCTACTATGTGGCAGCTGGGCGATGGCAATGTCTTTCTTGGCAGAATTGACACTGGGTAAGTTAGATGCGAGATTTCTAGAGGGCTGTGCCGGAGGTCTCACTGCTTGAAATTTAGCGGTGGTCAGGCGCATTGTGCTCCTCTACCTCGTCTTGTTGAATCTGCCGAGCGCGAATATTTAAATCACCGACCGTCTCAAATGTCAACGAGCGTAGCAGCTTTATCGTAGACGCGAGCAATGTCTCGATTACTTAATAGATCGAGGATCTGTTGCTCCAGAGAATCGGGGGATAACCTGCACGTGTGAAGGTGTCATTGTTCGAGGAAAGGGCTCTTCTTTTTCGGTTTAAGACTAGACGTACAGTTTCGCAGATAGCTTCATTAAGTGTGTGGAAAAATAATACCGATTACGAATCAATTCGCAGAATTTGGCACATGTCGAACCTAAATTTGTATATACCTTAAACCAATACGCGGCGTCCTCCTTCAAAGCGCGCAACGCAAATCGTCCTCCTTCAAATGCGCGCACATGTGCATTTTAGTATTCTTTGCGATGCAACTCTGCTCTCACTCAAGCAAAAAGTTTTCAGCATCTCCGTCGTTCAGACCAGCGAATTCCGGTAATTGTAAATTGTTACGAATAAGCACGCTTAGAAGATGACGACAATCATCAATATTAGGCTATTGCATATAACGCGCGTTATCAAAGTATCCCGGCGAATTCCGATTTTTCGCGTTAATCACGAAATGTCCGAGATTATCAGGCTGCATATTTTGGACATCACGTGATCGAATATTGGCGGGCGGCAGTAGATTCATGGGCACTTGATTAACGAGTACTGGGTTTACGTTCGCTGGGTCTATAACATGCACTACGTTAACTTGTGGCTCTACTTTTCTGGGCGGCCCCTGATTTTTCGGTAGTACACCACCATTCTCGTTCGTCTTCTCATCTCTGTCGGTACTATTTACACATCTGTGAGAGTCGCTTGCTGAGGTTCCTGTACGGCGTGACGTAAACGGAGCCGCGTCTTGGCTTTAGTGTGGACAATTCGAATAAATATACAATTCTGATCGAAGTGGCGACAAAACCAGAAATCACGATTTGTAACATTTTTTTGAGCACACCTTCGGCGCGTGCTTTTTCTTGTTTATTGTAGTATATCAAGTGGACTACTTTTTCTCGGGCAACTTATACTATTTAAGAAAATGTCAAAAAAAGTCATCCTCTTCAAATTTCAGCCATTTAGCCAAGTACCAATCGACTCAAAGTTTAAAAAAGAAATTGAAACTAGAAAGAAAGAGCTTTCATTCCCTTTTTTGAAAATAAAAAAATGTCGATTCCAGAAAAAGTTATAAGGGTTTCAAGTTCAACGTCGAAAAGGCATAAAAACATTGAAATCGCAGGAATCGGCAACGGCGACTTTGAGAGCATTTTTATGCCTTTTCGACGTTCAACTTCAAACCCTTATAACTTTTGAAGGAACCGACATTTTGTAATCCCTCTATAGTCTTCTTCTTTGTATTTAGTGGCACCAGCTGGCTGTATGGACATAATCCCTCTATAAAAAAGAGATTGAAACGTTACGCTGTATTATTGCGCGCGCATCTCATGACGTAGTGATATGGCGTCGTGTAAGAGAATGAGATAGATTTGCCGTTGGAACGAGTAAAAGCGTGCATAACGCGCTCAACTTCTAGTTTTTAAAAACGGAAATGAAAGCTCTTTCTTTCTAGTTTCAATATATTTTTTAAAACTTTGAGTCGATTGGTTGTGGGCTGAATGGCTGAGATTTGAAGATGGAAACTTATTTGCCATTTTCTTAAAAAGTGTATAAGTTGCTCTAAAAAAGTAGTCCAAAGAGCACGCGCCGAAGATACTCGAAAAAATTTTTCAAATCGGGATTTCTGGTTTTGTCGATACTTTCATGATAATTGCACAAATATGGGCGTCACTAGCTGTTTCTTTGACTGACAGAAGTCGAAGGTATACGCCGTTCTGATCATCACCTGTCAGGGCGTGAGATCGTGAAGCTTCTCCGAGTTCCTCTCCTTTTCGCGAACGCAATTTTTGGATAGCCCCACGTTATGGGCGACACTTCATGTTAACTACGGCTCAGATTTAAGAGGATAATAAAGATAAGGGATAATTATCCAATTAGAAATGAAATTTATTTTCAATTCAACAATCGTCAGTAGTAGAGATTTAAAGCTAAAAATAAATAAATAAATAAATAATAATAAATGAATTAGACTATGATATCGCGAGAACAACCTCCAACCTCAAATTAATTTCTATAAAAAATTACCTAGGAATTCATCGAGAGTCGCTCCGGAAAATGCTGAAAGAAGAGGAGAAAATGAGGCCATACAAACCCCAACTACACCAAAAGCTTCTGGGACCTGACCACGAGAAGCGTCTTAATTATGGAAACTGGGCCAGTGCCCAGGAGGTGATAGAACGTGACTTCACACGTCACGTTCTATTCACTGACGAATCCACCTTCACGGAAAAGGGCTCTGTTAACAAACAGAATTTGCGGCGCTGGTGCCGGGTTAACCCACACTGGGTAATCCAACGCCCTCATAGGGGTTGGAAGATTAATGTGTGGGCAGGGATTTATGGGGACCACATAATTGGTCCCATATTTTTCGACGTCAATTTGACAGGTAAAAATTATATAAATATATGAGTGATTCTGCCAAACTTTTCAAATTTAAGCTAGCAAGAAATTGAAAAAAAAAATTAAGAGCACACTTTCACAGGACCTTTTTTCTTCCTTTCTAGATCTTAAACATTTTTTTTACTGGATAACTCATATGAAAGCTATGGGAAGACCTATAGTAGTTCGTGATAATCTTTTCTGTATAAAAGTCGTCGGTTTTTATGAAATAGGTGAAAAAATACTTACTTGCAAATTTCGACATGGGGTGTATTTTATAAAAGGGATATAATGTATTGATCACGCCACAAAAAAATGACTATTCATTGACCTTGTGGGTGTGCCAGCGATTAATAGTGTTTTTAATACCAGTTTCGTTTTTTATAATGACATTTATAGTAATGTAAAATACTTTCTATAAGCAGCACATCGATGAGTAACAAAGAATTTTATTTTTATTATTATTATTATTTTTTATTTTATTAAAAAAATGCAATGCCATTTTTTAAAAAGCTGTATAAAGAAAAAAATTCAATTTTTGCAAAAATCTGGTAATTATTAAATACATAATTATGTAAGTCGTTTATTAATAGGCACACATATCTGTAGTTGATTTCTTTAAAGTACATATTAAATCAGTTGTAAATAAACTTATGTCGAATAATTTAAAAAATAGCCATTTTTTTAATCGCAGAAGATAATAATTTGTACGAGTATAACGTTACTATCAGTCGTTGGTAGTAAAATAATATCTTATTGTAAAATTTATAATAATATAATTTTTTAATTTATTAACAGGGGAATTTTACTTAGAATTAATACGAAGGGTTATACCACGCTTGCTGGACCACATACCAGAGGAGGAAAGAAGAAGTATGTGGTTCCAGCAGGATGGGGCACCAGCCCATAGAACCAGACGTTGTTTGGCGGCTATACAAAGAAGATTTCCAGGACGTGTAATATCCGGCGGCGGTAATATTGCGTGGCCACCACGGTCTCCCGATCTAACTCCGTTGGATTTTTTTTTATGGCCGCATTTGAAAAACGTGTGTTATTCAAGGCCAGCAACAACTGTTGAAGACATGCAAGACCGAATTACTCAGGCCATTCAAGAAATAACACCGGATATGCTGAGAAATGTGAGGAGTTCTTATAATAAGCGAATAAGATTGTTGATAGCGAATGATGGTGGCCTGGTCGAAAGCTTATTAAAGCACAGCAATCGAGACAACCAGGAATAAATCTTCTGTTATCTTGAAATTGCGTTTCCTCATTTTTTTAAGTCCATTTCCCCGCCTACCAAAATCACTAAACCTAAAATAAACAATTGGATAATTTTGTACACATTTTTTACAATTATTTACAGCCACAATCGATTTACTTACAAACATATAAACAAAGTTATAAATAAACAAAAGTGAGGCGAGAGAAATATTTCGCGAGACCCCACATAAAAAAACTACAATTTTCAGAACGATAAAGTAATTTACGATTTATTAACAATTATTTACAAACTATGAAAACTGGTAAAAGTCGATTGTTTATAACAATTTTAAGCAATAATTTCACCAGCCCTGATTCGTTAAAAAATATAAATTTTTTAGGAAGTTACAAGCAATCAAAGATAACGTACGAAAATGGATAAAAATTTGTCTTCATTTTAAGCGATTAAATGGAACGTATTTTTAATCATTTTCGTACGTTATCTTTGATTGCTTGTAACTTCCTAAAAAATTAATATTTTTTAACAAATCAGGGCTTAAATTTTAGCTTTTAATGTCTACTTTTATAATCTTCAATGCTCGTTTTTGTATCTTAAATACTTGCAATGTGACAGTCAATAGAAAGGACATAATTTTTTAATGAAATAGAGGATATTTGAGAAGAGATTGCCCATATCGACTCTCAAATTCCCACGGAAATCCGTTTCCCGCCGGGGTGTGGACTCTCCTTGTTAGTTCTTGATTAACAGAAACACTGATAAGAATTTTTCCATCGATCTTACAGTCTTATAAATTAAATTAATTAATATTAATGGCAGTCAGATTGCCCTTAATAATGTGTTTAATTAACATAAACAATACCAAATTTTAAAGAAAAAAGATACCACCTCCTGCCCACTATTTCCTACATTGTTTTCATAATGAACCGAAGAAGAAGGGAACTACCCACTATTATTTTTGGTATTTACATTTAGATCTCGAAAAAAATAAGCGCTATCAGAACTTATTGCTTACCCTGATCTTGTAGTTTAATTATTGAAGTCTCTCCTTCAGAAAATTTAACATAATGGACGTTTTTGAGTAAATAACCTATAATAAGAATCTGACTTAAATGATTAAAATAATGAGTGAACTTTGTTTTTATGAATTATGGCTCCGATAAACTCTCTAGTAAACCAATGAAGAATAATATATTACATACTTAAGCCAGTAAAATAAGAAAGCCTCAGATCACATGTAATTGGCTTCGCCTCGGCCGACAATTACATGTGATCTGAAACATTTCTTATTTTACTGGCGTAGGTATGTAATATACTAAATATTTCTTAAGTAAGTGCTTTGGTATATCGCTAGTATCAATCTTATTTAAATCTTTTGTAACAGCTGGCGCGTGTATATACGCAGGAAGGTATAAGAACGAGACTCGAACTAGCCGAGTCTCTGAGCACAGCGACGGCACGCGTAAACACGAGCCGAGGTAAACATCTCTCAATTGCGCCCAGGGCAAGGCCGGGAGATGCTCGCGCGTACGAGAAGAGCGGGCAATTTTCGGCTAGGGCTGACCCCACACGCACGCCTATAAGTATAGAGCAATCTGCACGTCCGTGGTCAGAGTGAGTGAGGAGTGAAGAGTGAGGAGAGTGAGAGAGAGTGAAATGTGGAGTGCAGCACCCGGCGACGACCGACGACGGCTTCGCCGCAGCTTAGCGAGCCGACGGCGAAAGAGAGCGAGAAGAGAGAGAGCAGGAGAGAGAGAGAGAGACAAAAGGAGCGAGCCGAGCAAGGTGCGGACTCCTTGTCGACCAGCAGCTTCTGGTCACCGCCTGTTCACGGGCCGATACACCGCGCCGAGGTAAAACGGCGAACGTCCGGGGAAGCAGACCCAGTCAATCGACGTCTATATTCTTTGTTATAGAGTACGCGGGTGCACCGCGTGAGACGGCGGATGTCTATCACGCGCCGCGTTTGTATATGATCCTCCTTCAAGCTCTCGGGGCAATTAATTCTAGAGTTTTTCCATTAGCCGTCCGCGTGTCCTTTCGCGCACCCATCCTTTCTATTTCCCCAAGCATCAGTGCTCGTACATTGTTCCTTTGCTGCGCCGTTCATTGGCAAATTTGCTTCGAGAGGTAGCGGGCCGAGGATGCGATTTACGACGTTACAACTGGCGCCCATAACGTGTGGATACATGAATACCTGCCACCGACGAGCGTGCGACAAATTTTGTTTCTACGGGCTGTAGAATAGCGGGTGGTGTAGATAACCGCGACGTCCGCGACGTTTAGCGTATACAGAATTTATTAACTCTGCCGACGCGCAAGGCCGGCAGAGAAACAAGAAAAATATTTATTTTTTCGTGTTACGTGTGAAGGGGTATCTTAAGTTCCCGGCCACTCTGGGTTACGCACCCAGAGAGGTTTATTTACGGTGAAATAAGTAGTCAGGAAGGCACGAAT
>JAPYZP010006979.1:0-17135 GCA_030522985.1 Torymus sinensis
GCATTCTAATCGTTTGTATGAGAGCTGTGACCAAGCGTTTTAGGATGTTTTGTATAGTTTATATGATTCATTACGGCAAAGTTGAAAATGTTACTGCATTACATGTGTAGTCGATACCAATTTTCGTACATTAAATGTAATTTTTGTTAACGATTTCGATAAACTATATGTCCTTATTGATTAAATAGAACCTTTAAAGAGAAAAGATACATCCAATGCATCACTAATAATTTTGTGACAAAATTTCGATGTGTTTTAATAAACAATAAAATAATTTTTCCCTTATAACTTTAAATTCTACTTGAATAATAATAACATTTTGATCAAACTCATATTTTACATTTTCTTTGCGCCAGTTTCTTCTGTCTCTAAATTTGTCATGATTATTGCCTTCTTTATCAAATACATGAGCAATATCATGAAGTATTATTAAGCTTCGCCGAATCATATTTTAACTTTTAAATCACATTTTAACATGAACTTTTTCACACTATTTACGATTATTAAGCCAAAAACATTTTGTTCGCAACGTAGGCATACGACTTTATACGAAGACTACTATTGTAATGTTATATCACAAATTATAATAAATAAAATATTCAATATTAACGGTACGCAAGTCATTATATTATCATTGTTTACTGTTACATACATGTATACTCTAATAGAAATCGCAAAAACTAGTCATATATTATCATATATAAAAATCCTAGTCATATATTAGGTATAAAAACTGACAATTAAAAAAATGACAGTTTATAGCCAGAACTTAACCAAGGACTGGCTAGTTTTTTCACTTTAAACCAGGGTAAATAAGGGAAACTTGCCCCATCTATAACTTTTTCGGCTCCTCTAAGGGCTTTCTACGAAGGCGAAGTTTGTTCAATATACTCTAATAATAAGAAGCTACTTGAAGAATAAAAAACGTTGGTTTCTTGCGGTCCCAAAAAAAGTATTCCCCAGTTCTGGCCACCATAATTTTTCACGGAATTTTGAGTTGTAATAATCATAAATACACCAGAATAAATGTCAAAATATTTTAAAAGTATCATAGAACATCCACATTAATTATTATATTATTATTATAGAAATAGAAATTATTTAAAAAAGTATTAGCGAGTGCGAGAAACGCGTAGTAGCGAGCTGGAAGCAGTGGCCGTGAGTGGAAAAGTTTCCCCTACTATTAACGTAAGTCTGTCCCGAAAATATTTCTGACCTTTTAAAATAATTTAAAAAAACTTTTGTATTGTAAGTGAGAATCCCATATAAATCCAATAAAATTAAATTAAGGTGAACAGTGTCCGAACTAAGCAGTAAAAGAAACTATATGATAAAGATTTCATTCGTAGGAGCATTTTTATTTTTATGTAAGATGTTAAAACGGTTCTTTATAGTTTTTAGATTTTAATTTTTATTATTTATAATAGTTTTACCCTACTATTGAATTGATTCTCAAAATATGAAGTCATTGTAACCAAAATTATGATGTAGGAATTCGCAATGATACCGAAATCTTCTTAGATGCATTGCCAAAAATAAACAAAAGCTTTGTCAGAAATAAAATAACTCATTTCATTTTTATTACATGACTCAATACGAATAACATTTATTAAATGAAAAAATTAAAATAAAAATTATTTACAAATATAAAATACATCTAAAATAAATATATTGAAAGACAAAAGTTATAAGAAAAACATAAATGTTCTCTCTACTTAGTAGAATACTGTTGATTTTATATAATCTACCATAAATGACATTTATTTACGGGATTCATTTTTGAACCAATTTTGCATTTAAAATCATTTGCAAAGTCTTCATTGTTTGAAAAAGACACTATTACACGAGCTTCATTTGGACTGTGCACATCATTTTGAATTTGTTCTCGTAAAAGTTCATCAGTTAATTTACTACATGAAATCGATGCAGAACTAATCCAAAACATTTGTTGTGGTGTATAATTGAGTCCGGGAAGACGTCTCTCAATAATATTATCATCAGTCGACCATTTTTTATATGCTAAATAAGCCAATTTTACAGCTCCATTGTCTGCAATATTCTCACTTAAAGATAATTGCCCATCCACCTAAAATGAGTAAAACATAATAATTAGTACACAGCGAATCTGTGATAGAAATTCACATAATTTTTAAAGTAGAAAATTATTAGTTTGATCGAAAGTGATGAAAAAATGAAAACTACCTTTGTGCTACAAATAAATGACTTTAGTACAAATACTACTTTTTTATGTAGATAAATACAATCTATATTTATCCAATAATTCAATGAAAGTGCTAGTTGACGAACTTATAAGAAAAATAGTTGACACGATCTATCATAATAATGAGTAAAAAAAATGGAATCAGATAAGGAAATAACGATATTTGTTTTAACAAATTAAAATACAATGATATGTTTCCTATATTCTGATAAACTGTTTTTTACTACTATTTTCTTTTACAATCGATGTTTTAAATCAAATATGTTAAGATTTGCATAGATATAGAGCTTGCAAATAATTTAAGAGTTAGTCACATATCTTGTATTAACGAATCTATAAATACATAATATTATAGATTAATATGTTGAGGAACAAGAGAGATAATTTCATAAAGTCAGTTGAGGCTCAAAATAATTTGTATACTATAGTAGATTTGTGATGTTTACTTTATTCTACCCTATGTCAGATTATATTCACAGAAAATAAAATATTAATGAAATAAAATATTACACAGTTTAGATTCAATAATTAAATACTTTTAATTAAATGTTTTGAAATAAAATAGTTTGTATTAGCTTACCTTTAAATTTACTTGCGAAACTGTAAAATTGTTATACTGATCAATTATACATTTTGACTTTTCGTTAAATTTCTCTGCTGTACTTTCTTGCCACCAATTTTTATAATTCCCATTTTTGTCAAAATTTCTGCCTTCTTTATCAAAAGCATGAGTAATTTCGTGCGCTATTATATAGCCAATTGCACCATAATTCAAATACTGGGGTCGCTCAATATTATAAAAACGATTTCTTAGAATTCCTGCAGGTAAAACTGAAATGGAAAATATAACAAAATTTAACCTTACAGGTGTTCCCAAAAGTGGTATATGATGTAAAGTAGTTTTTTCTTTAATTAACCATGCTTACTTATCTTGTTTCTACTATCTGAATACATTGCGTTAATTGTTGCTACTTCGGCGTCTTTTATCCAATCATGAACGGAATCTCTCAATTTCCTAAAATGAATGTTTTTCATAAATTTGGTAACGTTAATAAAATTGTTAATGTAGCTTCCTATTTCAGTATCAAGATTTTGAAAAAGGTTATCGATTTCTTTATCATCCAATAATTCATCGGGATAAGCCACAACAGAATCCATTGCATTCAACTTCTCTATTGCAAATACTCGAGTGTCCTTATCCATCCAATCGACCTACAAAACAGAGAAAATATAACATTTAATGAAAATTAATTTTGGAACTACGCGTTGTTAATTATACATTAAATTCGTTATAAAAATATTAAACTTACTACTTCTAGATTCTCTTTTACTTGATACTTTATATTTTGTACTAAATTATTCACATTATCCTTAATTTTCTTATTAAAATATTTTCGTACATACATTGCGCTTACCGCAATTTGTAATACATCAATCACTTTATCTGCACACACAGCTTCTCTCCTATCCAGGGTCTGTACTCCATCAGTTACACTTCTAAAAAGTAATTTTCTTTCTTCGAATTTTAGAGGCATGTAATCTATCAACATAGAAATCTGTTGCCAAATTTGATAATTAGCTAATATTCTTTTCGGGGTATTATTTATCAATTGAGCTACTTCCGTAATGTATTTCAGATCCTCTATTTCAATATTTTCGTTTTCATTAATGGATATACCACTTGGATTTACGATTCTATTTAAAATATTTAACCAAGTAATTTGTTCATGTCTTCGAGTGAAATCCTTAATTGATGCACGAAATCCTACTGATGATGAATCAAATATCATTTGAAGTGGTGTTTTAATCTGAAAATATCATTGTTGAAAATTAATAAATATTTTCTTGGATAGAAAAGTCATTTGCATAAGTACCTTATGAAGCTTAATTTCAAAATCAAGACAGTCTCCCATTTCCTTTTGTGCTGCATCCCTATTTGCACCAAACATTACAGCAATGTCAGCCATATATGCTTTTAATGCATCCATATTTTTGCTGTCCTCCAAGAAATAAGCATCATTTACCGTAGTAGCAGTAGCTCGCAACTATAAAAATATTTACTATAAATATTATTATCAACTTACATTTATATAATATATAATATTAATCATTTATAAGTTTCAATAATCCAGTTTACCTTAACAATCTTTTTCTTCGAATCTATAGAGTCTCTCTCGATTGTTAATTGTACTGGAAAAATCGGTTCCAACCCTGCTTCACTAATTTTAGTAATAGTTTCATCCCAGTAATAACCATTTTCATCCCAGTTATCTCCGACCAGTACTGGCCAGCCCCCCATTTTTTCTATAAATTCTAAAACTGGCTCGACGTTTTCTTCTTCAATACGTGCTATAATAATAATAATAATATTAACATTTTAACAATTTTTGGTGAATTCTTATAGAAATAATACAAAAATAAGAACATTATCAATTAATGTATAACTTACATGTATTTATACAATTTTGATAAAATACTTTGTAACTTTTGATAGGGAGAGGATCATTCATTTGTATTTTAGCTTTCATTTCGTGCAGTAATTCATTGCGCAATTCTTTACCAGCAGTGTTAAACATATCTACAACGGGCGTATCGCCAGGTAAAACTTGATTTTTTATGAAATTTCCGCATACGAATTCATAAAAATTATCACATGGATCTACATGTTTATTCATATTTTTAATAATATTAGCAGCTGCATAAAACAAATTAGGTGTGTCATCATACAAATCAAGCCAGTTTATATTTCATTTAATAACAAAAAGTCTTACAAACCTTCTTCAACACAATTAGGAAGTAAACAGAGTTCTTCGTACGAAGCTTTTGCGCATGCATCATTATTAGTTCCTCCTATAAAATATAGATTATAAAGTCCAGGATTTCACTATATATAAATTATTAAAAAAATAATACTATAGTGATAGTATTTTCGTATTTCATTAATTTGTACAGTAGTCCAATTGCTTAGAATTATAATTAATTTGGTTCCTCCTAGAGAAAACTTTGTGAAAGTAAAAAAAAACTTTTTGAGAAAATGTGTTGGGAATGATGTTTAGCAAATTTGGAATCGACACTATTACCAGCTACAGTATTTTCAGAAAATGTCCGTGTCTGTGTGTGTGTGTGTGTGTGTGTGTGTGTGTGTGTGTGTGTGTGTGTGTGTGTGTGTGTGTGTGTGTGTGTGTGTGTGTGTGTGTGTGTGTGTATCGACTTTTTTTTTAAGTTGTAGAGAATTTTATCCTGCATATAGATAATTCATGATATACTCGACCGATTTTAGCCAGAGTGGGATCATTTTTTTAGATTTTACTTCAACAATTTGGGTCAATATTCTATTTTTGTAAAATTCAATTTTTATTTTTTTATAGCTATTTTTGAATTTAAAAAATTTTTATTTTCCATTTTTTAATATTTAAAACGAAAATTATTTATATATCATGAATTATCTATATGCAGGATAAAATTCTCTACAACTTAAAAAAAAAGTCGATAGCTATATTTTGTCACAAGTTATTGATGAAAACGTAATTTTTTTTTAAATAAGTTATATTTCTAAATTCAAAAAAGATATTGATGAATATTTTTTTGGTTATAAAGAATATTGAGTACTATAACTTATTACATTTTTATATTTTTTTATTTATTATTTTTGGAGAAAAAAAATAATTTATTAAAAAAGTGATTTTGTATGTCGTTGCGTAACTAAAGTAAAATTGGTTTACTTGCTTTGAAATTCTTTGTAGGGTTAGATTTTGTATACCAATCGACTGAGTTCTTTGGGCAAAGGATTAATAAAAAATTTCAGAGATATTTGAGGTTAAAATATTTTTCATTTTTTTTTAAATCGTAATTTGTTGAGAACGGCTGTATGTATCTGAATGGGATAGATAGCATTCGAAAGAGAATTAAAATACCTACATTTTCTTTAAAAAAAATTTTTTAGCTATCACGGTTCTTTTGTATTAATAAAAACGTAAGAATTGACAAATGAAAAAAATGAGTTTTGTATGTTAAGGTTGTTCTATGTGATTCTATATAGTACTTAAATATAAAATATTTTACAATGAATTGTTCTTACTCTGTAAAGTGAGAACCCATATAATATCATAGACCGGTACTTTAAGTTAAAGAAAAAATTTTTTCTAAGGAATTCAATCTTCTTTATTTTTGCTCCGATTTTAATTTGGAAAGGCTCATTGTAATCTCTGTGAAATTTCATTACGAGGTATCGTGGATCAAAATAAAAAATTTTTAAATCATGCCATTAATATTAATATTAATTAATTAAATTTATAAGACTGTAAGACCGATGGAAAATAAACGGCATAGGATCGGAAATCATAATTTTTAACCTAGAAAATCAGTCCTGTAAACCATATTGTTGTGCCGTGCACGCTAAATTTTGAGCATGTAAAAAACTATCTAAAAAAGTCCACTTTTAGGGGACAATCAGAAAAGTGACCTTTTTTGATAGTTTTTTACATGCTCAGAGTTTAGCATGTGCGGCACACCAATATGGTTTGGTTTATAGGACTGGTTTTCTAGGTTAACAGTGAAGATTTTGCACCCTGTCTTGTGTATGTGCTTCGTACGCTAAACTAATAGCAACAATAAATTCAAAAAAGAGGGGGACAAAAGAGTCAAAAGTTCTGGAGATTTTCCCATTTAAGTACTATATAACCCATTGAATATACCCATATTCATTGACACTTGACGTCTTTTTCAAATGTTGAAAATTTATTTTTAAACATTAATTATTACTTTAATTTGAATAATAATTATAAAACGGATTTTTATTTAATTACTTACTATATCCAGAAGCTCTTATCATGCCACAATGAAGATTTAAGACGAAGCTAATAATAATTAATAAAGTTGCAAAGGTTGACATTCTGTAAGAATTATTATTAAATAATGTTCATAAAAAATTTAAAGTTTACTAAAATATGGGTTTATGTAAGGCAATTATGCTATCAATTTGTTTATTACTTTGTAAATTATTAAGTTACAGTTTCCAAATATATTTATTCTTTTTAACATATCATTATACAATTCACAAATTAATAAAAATAAAAAAATTCTTCATAGTTGAATAACTTAAAAGTACGACGTTTAAACGACTGCTTGATAGCGTACATTTGTACTGTACACTTAATGTTATTGTTTACTTCAAGCCCTCTATAGGAACGTGAGTTTGATATAATGTAATTATTATTCGTAAGGAGCTTTGAAAGCCAGTCATAATATTGAATATAAACTCATATAAAGTCGTAAACATCAGTATCGGCAGATATATTTTCTGTAATACAATTATTTCTTTATTTGAAATTTATTCAATATTTTTGATTAATTTTCGTCAATTGTAATAATGATCATAAATACAAGTATTGACACACATTGGATTGTAATTACAGAATACAATAATATATAAGATTTTAATTATTATCTGTTTGCAATAGAACATTTCTATAAAATTCATAGACTCGATTAGCTCTAGTACAGCTAATTGAGACACTTATTATCGTGAATTCTAAACCGCTATAAATGATTTTATCATGGCTTTCCAACAAATATATGAGTAGTTAAAAATAACATCGATGACGAAACGAGCATAATATTAGCCATGTGAAGACCACCCTGACTTCTACTTATATATCGATTGCTCCTATATAAGCCGGCGCGTTCCTCAATAGGTTGAAATAAATTGCATAACATCGATACAAAAAAAAATCATTCATTATACATCGACAATTTTACACGTAGAAACTTTTTGACGCAACGACTACCACACGACGCATTTATGGACCGGATTCATCCTTGAGCCTACGGGACAGCCAAAATCATCCGCGAACTCCTTTAGATTCGAAAACGGCATGAGCACTCGCGCCTGTGGTGGACTGTGCAGGTCGTTGGCCACGCTGTCGCGCAAATCCTCGACTCGCTGCTTCTGACACCAGTTGCTGGCTGCGCTGATCCAGAACATCTGTCTGGGCGTGTAGTCCAGCCCGGGCAGACACGGCTCCGGTGTGCCGATAGAGCGCCTCGCCCAGTCGTTGTAGGCGTGGTAGGCTGCCTTGTAGCCGCTGTTGTCCGCTATGTTCTCGGCTTGCGTCAGTTTGCCATTCAACTAAGCGAGAGCGGAAAAAGGGAGAGAGAGAAAATCAGGTTTAGCCGGGCATGATAGAAGTAAGACGTGAAAAATGTTTTTTCTTTGTGATGAATTGTAAATGGATACGGGGAGAAAGCTGCTATCTTGTCTATGGTGAAATGAAATGGTGCTTATAGAGAAATTGACAACGTTTTGCACTCACAGTTCGTTTCCTGCTAGTGCAACGTATGATGAATGTAAAATATTTGCTGTTTTATATTTAAATTGATCTATTCATTAAGAAGTAGAACGTTAATAAAAAGTCCTTTCAGTATTGAGTAGTAAATAATAAAAGACAATAAAATTGTAACGATAGAAAGTATTATGTTTTGCATGATTCGATTCAATATTTACGATCTGAAACAATATCCCTGGCATTTTCAGGAGGGGATTGAAAAGCATGCAATAAATTTTATTAAACTTATATCGGTTAGTTCTTTAAGGTATCTATAAGATTTTGTAAAACGATATCCTTACTTTTAGTCCGATCACCTCTACGGTATAATTACTATACTGGTCGATAATACATTTTGCCTTTTTCAAATATTCATTCTTGGTACTTTCTTCCCACCATTCTACGTTGTTTCCATTCTTGTCGAACTTCCGACCTATATTATCGAAACCGTGGGTAATTTCGTGGCCGACTATAGAGCCGATTGCACCGTAATTTAAATATTTTGGTCTTTCAAAATGGTAAAATGAGTCCCGGAGTATTCCAGCTGGTATTTCTACGTAAAAAAAATATAAAGAATATGACATACAATAAGTTAAATATTTGCTAGTGATTCATCTCCATACTATTCTATCTAATTCATATAATAGAATAGTAATAACTTACCAAAAGTATTTTGATGCAAATCGTAATAAGCATTAACAATAGCTGCATTGATGCGCATAGTCCAATCATTTTTATCAACGGAATTTTTTAAACGTTCATACTTTTGCTGCATCACAAATTTAGAACAGTTAAAAGCCCCTAGTAAATAACTTCCATGATTCATTTCAAGATCTTTGTAATTTTCATTAACCTTCTCATCATCAAAAAGTTCATCGGAATAACCGACAAAAACATTCATCGCAACAATTTTTTCTAACGCAGCTTTTCTAGTTTTTTCATCCATCCAGTCAAGCTGTAGAATAAACAAATAAAAACAATTAAACTATGTTATTAATGAATTATTATTCGAAAAACAACCTGTTTATTTTTAAATAATAAGAACAAGCTATGCATAAAATAAAAACCGAGTCATGCTTGTGAGAGGTGACTGTTTAACGTACTGCTTACGCAATAAAAACAATGAAAATTCATTCACCTTAATGATTGACGTATACATTATACTATGGTGGAAAGAATGATTTTATTCTACATAAAATTACAAACGTTCATTTGAATTTAGATTTTGAGCAAGTTGATCGAATTACACATGTATTTGAAATAAATATTAATATTTAAATTATTAGGTTGATATCAATTTACAATGTTTAATAAAACAATGTCACACTGACCTCTTCAATCATTTTTCTGAACTGATTCTTAATATTATACACTTCTTCGTGTATGCTCTCTTTAATATTTTTATTGAAATACTTTCGCACGTATAGTGCACTTAAACTTATAGGAAATAATTCTAATGTGTCCCGCACACATGAAACTTCTCTCTTCCTGCGTTCCTTGAAACCAAGGTAGATTCTTCCAAGTTTTTCAAATTTCCGATCAAGAAAATTGTTTGGTAAATAATCAATAGCGTCAAAAACAAGATTCCACTGTAAGTAATTGGCCAGTACCCTTTGTGGCGTGCGTGAAATAAGTGCATCAACTTTTATGAAGAAATCGGGATCCCTAATACTGACAATTTCATTAGGATTTATTACTACCCCAGTGGCATTTTGTATTGCGCTAAATATTTCTAACCACGGAATGTTTTGGTATTTTTGTGACATTTCTTTGACTGTCATTGGATTATAAGTTGCTGCAACATCGATCAGTTGTTCCAAAGGCCTTTTCATCTATTCAGTATAATAAAAATTAATCAAAACAGAAATGCATGAAGTCTAATAAATTTATATTATAAAAAATAGTATTTATCATTATACAATGATGAATAATTTAAATTCACTTGCCTTATAAAGATCGATCTCGAAGTCAAGAACTTCTTTCATATCCACTGTTGCTACATCTTTATTTGCACCAAGCATTACCGCAGTATCAACCATATAATCGTAATAAGCTTTAATTATTTTACTGCCTGTATTATTCAAGAAAAATGTCGGATTAATTCTAAGTTGAGGATGATTTATCTAAATGGTAAAACATTTTTTATTAGTCTTAAAATTTATATCAAGCAACAGTTGCTAAAATAAATAATATTGACTCACTGTGATTATATTTTTGGTAGAATTTTTGGTATCATTTTCAACATACAGTGTAGATGGAAAAACAATGTAGCCGTAAGTAATATAATTAAAAATTGTTTTAGTCCAAATGTATTCATCCTCTTTCCAATTATTACCAAGTACTGGCCATCCACCTGCACCATTTATCATTTCTAAAAGATTTTTTACACTGTCTTTTTCAATTTGAGCTAAAATAATTAGATGAATCATGTTTAATTAGTTGTATTTGTAAGTTTTAATTCAGAACTTTCAATATTGTACCTTCATTCATGCAATTCTGATAATAAATTTTCATTTTCTTATAAGCATTTAATTCATTATCTTTTATCTTTTCCGTTACTTCATTTATTAAAGCATTTCTAACTCTCTTATGAACCATTGTTATCATACCAACTTTAGTTTCGTCGTCAGCTATAGATGCGTGTTTAATAAAGTTTCCACACGCAAATTGATAAAAATCATGACATGGATTAACATCTTTATCCATATTTCTCAAAAAGAAATGAGCTACAAGATTAATTAATATTTTGTATTAATATTTTATAGTTTAATACTTTCTCCGTATATTGAATAAAATTATTATTTTATATTCACTATAAACTATAATTTCATCATAGTTCTCAATACTATATTCAAGTTTACGCAAAATATTAAGTTAAAAGGCGTAAAATTAAAAAGATTTCTAAAATACAATTTCTATTCTAGTACATCCTTATAGCCGCTATAAAACACCTTAAAATATATTATTTTATTAATAACTTCACCTTCATTTTGACAAACTTGGGTCGTACAACGTTTATGACATATCCCTGGGGTGGTTTCTATATTATCTAACTGTAGTCTATCATCAGAATCAACTATAAAAGTAATTCAATTAATTTTCTTAATTCAAGCAATAAGAAAGTAGATATGACGTACCTTCTATTACAGGTTTGGAAATTTCTCTTTTCTGTATTTTTTCTGTAAAAAAACAAATTTTTTATTGTGACTTATTAGCAGATTATCATTCTTTTTATTAAAACATAATAAAAGTTTTTTTATATTTTCAAATATAGCCATGTTTACCAGTAGTACTATTAGTGCAACTTATATGATGACCGACCATTACTCCAAGACCAACAAGAAGTGTTACACATAGAAAAAATCCAAATGCAGCTACTAAAAATAATAGTTTCTCTGTAGTTGAGAGCTTTCCCCGCCCCGATAATCTCCTGTAATAAACAAAAAATAGTTTTTCATTCATTTTGTTTTTTTATTAAACTCAATCTATCAATTGTTTTTCTATATAATTTACTTCATTATTAATATTTTTTTCGATTATATATATTCTATAATTGAAACTGTCAACTTAATGTTTTGAGAATATTTTACTGATAACATGTGTTGTAAAAATTTTAAACTTACTTTCTTGATCTGTCCTCAATTTCACTTTCCACGTTTGACATTTTTCCAGTTCTTATATATTTAAAATTAAAATACTATAAACAATAACAAACTGCCTGTAAAATTACAATTTCTAATACACTATAACTAAAAACATAAAATAACACATGAATATTTTGTCAAATAATGGTGTATGTTTCTTTGAAACCACTATTACCATCAATTATAACTACGCACTACTTTAGCACACGCGAGATCGAAAAAAGAAAAAAACCATGTGAACTATGAGACGTTCCCGGCATCTTCATTCTCCCGCGATCGACAATGTTTTTCCGCTCTGCGCTCTGAACAGACTGAATTTTAAAATAGGTTTCCGCGCGTGCCTCTCATACATCGAACTTGAGATTCGTGTAGCCAAATACATCACATTTCTACGTTCGAACGTTGGTTTTCCTAGACTATTTTTAACGTATCGTAAAGTGGGAGGAAATCTTGAAGTTTGCCGCTTCAAAAGTGTGCGCTTGCTTTTCATTCTCCCTCTATTTTTCTTCATGTTCCATTATTTACTAGCACAGTCGTAGACTCAAGATCAGCAAAAACTGGTTTTCCCAGTGAATTATTCAATATCTCGCAAATCAATTATATCTCTTTTAAGTTTTCATAAGTGAGTTTGCATACATAAAATAAAAAATATAGTATACGTGTTTAAGATATATAGAGATACGGTAAAAAATACAGAAAAGTGTTACATTTTCTTTACAAATATCCCAAGTGATACCCTTTATTTATATGAATGAATATATTTAGATTTATTTATTATAAATTGTGAGAGTAAGTATGTCTTTTTGAGATTATAAAATAAACGTAGGTTTTTTACAACTATTCTGTATAATAAACTTTTTCACATTTCTAATATTGCTAAATATAAAATACGTAAATAATATATACTTTTGTTATATTAATTAAAAAGGTTTTGTATTTCAGAATTTTTATATTAAATGAACTGAAAAAAAAAATTATAAAACAAGGGGGTATTTTGGATTTTAATTTATGATTCGTAATAGGAACATTGAAAACATTAGTATCCGTTCAAGTAGTATAATCGACAATATACAGATGGCGATCTAATTCGTTATTTTCAACATTACCATAGGAGTTCTGTAACTATTCAAAATAAGTTTTGAAGTTATTATTATTTTAATATTTGAATTTTCACATAACGATTGAAATATTGTAAAAATTAGCTTAATTACTAAATCAAATTTTGGGAGGAAAAATTAAATTTATAAATATCGATTGTATATTATACGTTGTGCGCTTTATTAATAACATTTTCATCATTGATAATACAGTATGATTTTAAGTAATATTTGTACATTTGTTTAAAATTTAAAATAGAAAATGTATAAAGACATTAAAATTTATATTAATTTATGTTTCTCAATAATATCATGTTTTGTGACTAGTTTTCTAATTTACAAATTATGATTTCATTTTCTGATTTTTATAACGACAGTATGATTCTTATTACAACTATTTTCATTATTGTAATTTAATTACAATATTACAAACAATATTAACAAGTAAAAAATTAACTGACTTAGTTTATATTACACCTTTTAGTAAATACGATTTCAACTGAAGTTTTATATTCTCAATTAGCAGACAAATACCTTTATAACATGATTCTACAAAAATAAGGAAGAATTTTATAAAATATATCAAATAATTAAAGGTATATAAACAGATCTTATGATATCTAAAAACAGTATAAGGAAAATAATGTTGTCAAAAATAGACTGCAAGTAATTTTAAAATAAGTAAAATTATTATGAATAATTCTACAAATGTTGAGATTTTTTCTGTCAATTTTTTCCTTGAATTTTTTCTTAAAATTTATACTCCTTATAATGTTTTAAATGCATATTTACTAAGGACGGAAAGTATTACTCATTCGAAAATCTAACATTTTATAATTTATAAAATATAGTTTTCATATTTTTAATCTATAAAACGAATGTAGCAGCTATATTAATACTGTAATATTTATTTTTGATATTGCTTATAAATACAAAAAGTAATATAAGACCCAAATTTCGTAGATATTAGTACAATAAATATTTATGGTATATGAACTCTCCTTTTGTAAATTTTAAATATCTCTCAAAAAGCCTTATTTTAATTTGTATAAGTAATATGTTTCTTTTTCATTATGTTGTGTATATCTTTATAAGATATTATAGGTACAATTTTGACTAATGTTAGCTACCATGACAATCAGATTCAAAATAAGTATGAAATGCAATTTGAATTTAAATATATTTCCATTATGATACGTATATATAGCAAAAATGCGTAACTCCATTTGGATCGACCTCGAAAATGATATTGCCCAATTGAATATACACATTATTTTGATTTTTTATAACATTACCAAAATATTTTAAATAAAATTTTAATTAGTGCATTAACGTTGATACCATTTACACAATCACATAAAAATATTACTAAATCAAAATATCCCAATTCCGTGCGTATAAATAAAAATGAGGAAAATCTCATAATTTATTACTTAATTGTTTCTAATTAAAAAAGAGATGCACAGAGGCGCCACATGGACATACATACATAATATTCGCTAAAATATATAGTTGTTGAAAATACGTTTTTAGCGAATAAGCTCACCAAATCTTCAAAACTTAAATAAGGAACGTAAGAACTTTTTATTATAGATAATATCACCACTTGAACAATGGACATTCAACATCACGTTTATACACACACAGTTTCCAGTTAACGAACTCCAAAACTTTAAGGCCATTATTAAGCATGTCAACAAATAATTCAAATTTAAATTTGAAAAAGGGCCATTAAGTTCTTTAACAAGAATTAAATTTGGCGTCCATTTAACATCAATAAACATATCTTAGATCCAACTGTATTCTATTAATACGGGACGGCTTAAAAAAAAGAAAAAAAAACATTTATAATTTCTATCTTAATATTTTTATATCAAATAGTATCGGACACACAAATTTCACTTCAAAATTCAACATCTCATCGCCTCTCACAACAATTTTTCCAGTTCGCACTCGAAAAAGAACAAAAGCGCTTACGCATTTATAAGCACAACCTAAAAGCGTCTGCGCGTTCACCACACGGCGCACTTTTTCTCCGGGTTCATTCTCGAGCCCAGCGGACACTTGAAGTCCTTGGCGAACTCGGGCATGTTGGAGAAGGGCCCGATCACGCGGAATTCGCCCGGACTATGTTCGTCCGTGAGTATGTCGAGTTTCAGCATCTCCGTGCGCTGCTTCGTGCACCAGGTGTTCGCCGCGCTGATCCAGAACATTTGCTGGGGCGTGTAGTCGAGGCCGGGCAGCTGTGGCTCGAGCCCGTTCCGACGCTCCCAGTCGTTGTACGCGAGGTAGGCCTCCTTGATGCCGCCGTTGTCCGCGATGTTCTCGCCCTGGGTGTTGATGCCGTTTAGCTGGAAAATTGTTGACAAATTATGTTATTTTGTAGCGGAAGTTAAAAATGCTTTGGTAGAAAAAGAAGAGAAAATTGAAAATAAATTTTTTCCTACGTTTCTCATGAAGATATCATTTTTCATATAGCTTTGGTTTTAAATTAAACATAAAGCACCGAAGTATCTATTGATTTTAATTTGATACCACTTTTACTGTTACTATTGTAATAGATTTTTTACTCAGTTTACTTACATTTAGTCCTACTTCTTTATCCGTATAGTTTCCGTACTGGTGTATAATACACTGTGCTTTCTGCAAAAACTTCTCTTTCGTCTCCTCTTTCCACCATTCCACCAGGTTACCGTGCTTGTCGTACTGGCTGCCTTGGTCGTCAAAGCCGTGAGTTATCTCGTGACCCATAACGAAACCGATGGCACCATAATTCATGTACTGTGGCCTGTCCTTGCTGAAGAACTCGCCTTGTAGAATGCCTGCTGGAAATTCTGCAAAATGATAATGATGTTATTTTCTATTTTAGAGTAACTTTAATGAAATTATAAAATATATCCTATAAATGACAGTAAATTGTTTAATATCCCAAGATGTTGTTAATGAAAATGATTGTTATTATATACATATATTTGTTAATAATTCGTGAAAGATATAGTTTTCAATAGCTACTGTATAATAAAACGATTGTAATAAAAAAAAAGTGTCATGGAATGGTACCTGTATTTTTCAAAATGTTTTACTGTTTTTATTTAGCAAATAAGTACCATTCATTAGAGGCTGGAAACTTCCTGTGTCATCTTTAGATTTACTCAACTCATACTTTTTATTTGGCGTGATTTTTGCCAGGCAATTTAATATATGCACGATTTCAGTAGAAGTAGAATGAATTGCATAGTTTTTAAAAATACAAAGATGAAATAGATTACATTTTAATTTTTCGTATTTAACTAAAATATCGTCAAATAAACTAAAATTAAAATATAAATAAAATGCATTTTACCATGAATGAATGCTATTTCTAGTATTATGCAAAAAAAATTTAAATAAATATGCTCTGCGTCGTTACTTTATGATAAGTACATTTCTCACGTAATTAACAGACGCGTTTAGAAATTACATCATTGTTAGACAACATTTATGTACTTTCATAAATCCAGTTATAACTGCTCCCTCTTTAAGAAGTCTAATAGATAAGCAAGCGACTGTGCCTTAGAGGTAGGAAGGAAATCATGCAAAGACCATGTTATTTCTCAAAAGGAGACGTGAAAATGCGTATTTGCATAAGTAGGCAAGTTCCATGTATAATACGACAATGTCTGACTATATTCGGAATATACCTACTGAAGCAAATTTGTAAAAATGTACTAATTACATCAGTGTATAAGGTAAGTATCCCATTGATTCCGATATACTTTGAAATAGGACTACCGTCATGGTAGCACAAAGGTTCTCGAAACCATGATTACGTCATTATGGAAATTCGAATAAGCGCGAATATTATAATTCG
>JAPYZP010006981.1:0-10927 GCA_030522985.1 Torymus sinensis
TGAGTGAAATTATGTGTTACACGTTTAAAAGCTTGAAAAACTGCTGAAACAATAGCAGTCTGAAAATCACATTGAAAATTTTTTTTCTCAATGAAAGAACTTTCTCGGAATTTTTCGGCATCGCTGAACGCATGAAATTTTGATGAAACAAAAAAATAAAAAAACACGTGTAAAATATTTTTTCAAGTAGAACATAAATATTTTTATTTCAACATGATAGGTGAAATAGGCATACGCGGGCTGTCTGATTTGAGATGGATTCGGCCATATAGCGAATGTGAATTATTTCAAAGGAAAAATCACTGCTTATATTATTACTCCAATTTTAGTGCATTTTATTAAAAATGTTTCTTTCTATTTAATAAATGATAATATTTCAGATCGATTCCACTCCAATCCACACACACAACGGCCATAACAAATGAAACGATCCCTACGCGGAGATGCGAAAGAGCGCGCAGGCGTGCTGCGAGCAATTGATCAGCAGGGTATCGAAGCCGAGGACCAGGATGATGCCGAGGATGTCGAAGAGGAAGCCGTGCAGGGTCACCATGAAGAAGCTTTCGTCGAACCGCTTGATGTTGTACTTCATCAGTCGGGGCGGGGGCCGCGGACGCGTCTCGTTCAGCGGCGTCAGCACGTCCAGGATCAGTGGCGCGAACGCCGACAGGTTGAACATTATCACCACCGAGATCAAGTAGGCTGGAGTGGAAGGATATGTATGATTATGCAGAAAAGAAAATATATGAGTCATTTCTGATTTTTTTTAGAGCTGGAGGTATATTATAGCCTTGGGTAACTTTTATATCAAACTACGCAAATTACAATTTTTAATGCGGACATCTTTCAATGGGAAAGGTCGTTGAAACGATATATTATAATGAAATGGTAGTAAGTGAAGCGTTAGATATTTTTATATATCTTGATTGAAGGCGGTGGTTGGCTGAAAATTAATTTCACAATAAAGATAATAGAGATGTGAGAAATTTTTTCTTATGATCATTATATAATTCCCCTTTTCCCACAGATTTATTTTTTGTTTTATGATTATGTACAATAGCGAAACCCAATATCATTGACACTGACAAAGCTTTTCACTTACACACGTAAATGTTGTTGAGCTTGCGACCCTCCTCCGCATAGTGATGGAGAATTTCGAGTCGATCCCTACCGAAAGTTTGAAAGTCGAGCCTGATGCGTTCCAGCATCTCTCTGCACTGTCAGAAACATTATTTTGTAAGTTACATTATATTGACATATCTCATAATGTTGATGTAACTTGATTGGTAAGAAACACTTCAGTCGACCGTACTTGAGATCAATTTAAAAAAAAAATGAATAAAAAATAAAAGAAAATCGTGAGAGGAAACCTTGCTGTCTTTGACGATCATGTACAGGAACTTTGTTAAATACTGAGTGTAGTATATGATGCTGGGTATGCAGAGTACGAAGTAGTGAAAATGATGGCGAAGCTCGTAGGCTTTGGAAACCTGAAAATCGGACAATTCATGACAACAACACCCAAGTATTTTCTTCAAAATTAAATATCGCGTGCGGCTTTTTGATATACATGCGGTATGAACACCGTGAACACGGACAGCAGCATGAACGTCCTCAAAAGAATCTTGGCTTTCGCGCCCTGGAGCGGCCACAGGCCGAAAGGGCTCAGAAAATTCCTGCAGTACGTGTAATACTGCTCCTGCAGCACATCACCCATAACTGCCAAACTCTATACTTATAATACGTATAAACACTTCTGCTGTCGGGACAGAACTGCGCGCTTAAAGCTTGGCTAAATTTGCGATTCAGGGAGATCGATTTTCCGGCAAGCCTTTTTTTCTCTGCGATGTAATTATGGCATATTACGCGTACATATATCCGTTTGTCTTCGCGTGTGGTTAGGCACTGAATGCGAAATAAGTGTGTGTGTGTGTACCGAAATAAAAGCGTTATTAATATATGAAATGAAAGTGAAAAATATCCGTTAATAAACTTTGGCGAAATTTAATAATTTTACCGCGCGTTTTCCAAATTGATAATATACTTGAAACATTGTTTTTCTTAATATTAGATTATATTTCGCGATGAAGCGGGTGTATAGAGAACGAAATTACACTCATCGCGAATTCAGCTACTGTCTACATCTTCGTTTTCCGCAAACGCTGATAAAAAATTGAGGATATACCTACACGGCGTATATATAACATTCGATGTCTCTCGGCAAAAAATGTTTGCCGAACGCGCAGCAGCGAAAAACCCGCGCAATTATCTCAATCTCGATTGCTACTCGCGCGTGTATACGGAAAGTCCTACTACCTATTATTTCTATAAAGCTGAAAGGTAGTGTACATCCGTATGCACTGTTTCTAATCGTTCTTATTAGATATGCGTCGACGGACGGATTCGCCGAATGTATACGTACGAAGCGTACACGTTGTGAATTTATTTTTCAAGAGTACCATGCAGGGACGAAATATCGAATGCAATGTTTGATTATGGGGTTGTATCGTGGCTGGAGAAGTTGGAAAAGTTGTCTCTTCGTTTCTTTTTCCTTGAAAATTATAGATAATTGTACGCGGAATATCGGAATATATTGTTGGGAGAAGAGAAATATTGTCTCTATAGGATTCGTTCAGTGTTGTCGTGTGCGCGGAGTTGTAAGTTAAGATTAATAGTGCTACATCTTTGGGTATTCAGAAAAAGTAAAATTTCAAAATTGACTTTAAATTTTATTCAGTATATATAGGTTGTTAAAAATAATACACGTATAAATTTATTAAGCTGTTACACTTTTGCAGTTATTTACATTTGTTTTATTTCCATATAAAAGGAAAACTTGTAGCAAAGATCTAAGGAACCGCAAAATCCAAGGATGAAACTTTCTAATAAGAAATATAAATATAAATCCACTTATTAAAGTGACATAAAGTGAGTATATGCACATTCTCTATTTAAGCTTGACTTCCGCACAGAGTCCCTTATGCTCATAAAAATACAGAACAGATAAGTTTAGCAAAATTGTATGAAAATAAACTATACTTATAGTATTTTTCATTCGAAGAGGAAGCGAGACTTCATTTATTACTGATGTATTGAACTGATGGACAGTGAAGTTCTCATAGGACTGTGCAAATTTTTTTATTTTTTCCAAGTTTTATTTCTTTTTTCTTTTTGTGTTTCTTGTTATTTTGTATTATAAACCTTGTTAGTGTGTTTGGTGATCGAAATTATTCCAAATCAGCAAATAAAACCTATCCTTTTTTCTAATTTTGTACTATTTTTGCATCATCGTGAAAGATCTATAGGAAACATTATATAAGCAGCATCCGAAATATAAAATGTCTTTTTATATTTCGGATGCTGCTTATATAATGTATTTTTCGGATACATTATGTCCTTGAATTATTGTGAGATGGAATCGTTTCCATTTTTAGAAGTGTTTCTCTGCGAAGCGTAATTTTATTATTATTATTAACTCAATTAGTCAGCGACTGTTATATTGAAATTTACTTAATACCTGTGTGACATTGACGTTAAATTCCAAAGAAAACAAAGTGAATAAGACATGTTTTATGTCAACGAGTTATGATTCTATTACGCAGCGTTTAAACCCCGCTTTTAAATTCGGTGGCCCTTACTTTGCTCAAAGTAAATTTATTATTGCATTAAATTAATCATAGATTGATTAAAAAAAATAATAACTTTGCACTAAAATAAATTAAATCTCGGCCTGAAATTTTTACAGAGTGGTAAAATGTTACAAAACTCTTTTTTGTGATTCGATGTATGCGATATTTTATAATTCCATGGTTCATAAATTGGTTCATTTTTACTCCCTTTACCGATTTTGGCAATGAGCAGTTTAAAACAAATAGTATGATTATTATGAATTCAAGTTTTGACAGCTTTTTTTCCCCCGTTGTAAAGTAAATATGAATCTGTGACGCATCAGAATTACGCATGAAACAAATTTTCTTTTATCAAGCATTTATGGTTTTCAAATGCATTTTTTATTTTATTTTATTTTATTTTTTGCAACTAATAAATTTGTCACACTTAAGGTTGTTCTATGAAGATTCTCATGTCAACAATTGAGTATCCACAAATACAAACTAAAATTGTCTTATTAGACTTGTGTTATTAATATCCATAAAGTTCAATTTTAAGGTATAAGTCAATTAAATAGTATATTTTACATAAAAAATAATTTAATTTTAAACAAAGAATTGTTGAATAAGGCATATGATTTACGGTGTTTAGTTATAGAGATGTTCAAAAAGAAAAATATGACGTATATTGCTGACATGCTATTACAACGTAACCTATCTCAGTACTTTTAGACGAATTTTGATTTTATTAATTAATTATCTCGAGAATCATCGGGGCTCCATACATTTTTTATATCATTACAAAGCTTAAAGCATGAAGCATCTCTTTACTCAATATACCTTCGCATTGGGTATCCACATCCTCCGGATTTCGGTATTAATTTTGCGAGTTTATATGCAAAGCACATGGATCTACTATAATTTACATTTGAAGTATACATTTTCAAGAATGTTTTTGTAAATGTCCGTATTCAATAACATTTTCATAGAATCACCATAACGAATGTTAATATTATAATTAAGTATGAATACAATTTAAAATTTGTTTTCAATATTTTCACCGTTACAAAACTTTCTTTTTGAGAATGTAGAACAAAAAAAAAATAGTTTTTCTTTATTAATTGAAATTCTCGAGATGCCTTCTTTTTTTCAAAAATGACGAATTTTTATGCCAAATATCTTAAAACGTGTATCAAACGTTATTTATCTTGAAAATTTTCTTTTCAAGTTTTCTCATCAAATATACCGCACTCTATTTGCTCAGGTAAAAAAACAATAAGTTAAGTAAGAATCATATAAATATACATAGCGTGGGCGTGAACAAAGCATTATTGAGTAATCGACGATCACTCGCACATCACAATCAAGATGTTCCGCCGCTTATACCTATTAGCAACCTGCGTGATGGTCATCCTCATGGGCATAGCCCCGGCCCCGTCACCGGCCCTGTCACCCCAGTCACCCCAGAAGCGTATCCTCTTCAAATAACGTGTTCCCGTAAGTACAGTTATTTTGATTATGAAATTGGATTTATAGTTTTTAATGTTTTAAAAATTTTTGTTTTACTGAATTTGAAATGTTTTTTTCTTGCTTTCTCGAATATTATAATGGTAAAAACTGGAAACTCAACGTTCCTGCGTTTTCCAATGTTTTCGAAGTTCTTTTTTTTTTTCTTTTAATTTGTGCCTGTCGTATTAGCAATACATAAAAGATATGAGAAAGCGCAGTCTTGCTAACGCTGTTAACACTGTTAACAGTGGTTGTTATAATACAATAAAAATTTAAAAGTTGGAGTGTTTATGGAATTGTTTTTTCCGTTTGCTGAAAATTTCCTAAAGTGTAAATTTTATTAGATTAACTAAATCATTTTTCTTATTTTACAATTTTATAAATGTATTGTGAGGATACTTTTTGAGAGTTTTGAAGATAAATAAAAAAGAATACGAAAATTTTACATTTAAAAACTTACTCTGTTACCCCAATCATTGAACCAAACCAGAAATCCTATCTCTAAAATTGTGTAATTCCACATCACCCAAATTAATTCTTTTGGCATGCAGAGCCAAGAAAATGAAAAGAAAAAATAATTAACTAATGATTCTTGACTTTCGCAGGTCCTGTCTATAGCCGTCAGGTTGGTGAAGGCAGCCTTTAAGTGCGCCTCAAAAAATGCTTGCTAATAAGTTTATAATTACTATATATGGTTTTCAATGGTTGCGAGCAACCCAACAGCATTTTTGATTTTCAATAAAGTTTGGTAATCATGTGTTAATACAGTACAATTATGTGTATTCATTTTGAAACCGCACCCCTTTTCTTTATAGATTTTTATACAAATTTTCCTTCTTTTTTAACGATTTATAAATAGTATTTTTTACCATTTTCTGAGAAATTAATATTTTTTTAAGATAACCAAGCCTAAATATTAGTTTTACTGTCTATTATTACACAAAACTGCTGATTTACAAATTCTGAATCTATTTATAAATCAGTAATATAGAAAATACTCTATGCTATGATTATTATTATTTTATTATATATGATTATTATATTATATGATTGTTATAGCATTTATTTTACTTATATAATATATTTTTGTTTGACAAAATATCGTCTTTGTTTGAACAATTATTGCTTTTGTTGCATTATAAGTTTACAGCTTTTAAGTATTGTCATCATATCTTTCATGAGTTAAGCATTTTATTTTTATTTTCATACTGTACAAAACTTCATTGTTAAAAATATGTGTATAAGATTACATATTATTTATCAATAGCATTCGTGCACCTAACTATACTGTTTTATTCGATAGTAAGAACTAACAAAATTTTGGAAATTCTTGTAATGAAACAACAATAAAAACAAATTAAAATATGGCATTCATGTGCCTAAGAGATAAAGCATTTCCCTTCACATATCAGATTGAATATTTTTACCGCCTGTTACGCTAGCGCCGCCAGCGTCATTCGGCAAAAATGTAAAGCATACACACTGTGGTGTTGACCAGTTCACGCACAGGTGTACGTGTACAGTATACACCTGTAGTCCCCTCCATTACTATAGTTTCGTGGGTGGAGGAGGACAGTCGTCACAGAGTTTTGTATATACATACACGTTTACATGGCAACCGAGTATAAACAAATCTATGCACGTATAGACTGAAATAGAGTTCAGTTATACACATCTCTGTTCTGAGTAAAAAAATTAAACAAAATACAGCGACAATTGTAAAAATGTTGAAAGTTTTTGTTTCATCTAGTACAAGTTAATTGTAATTGTTCTATAAAGTGGTGTTTTTGTTATCGTGCATCCTCAATTAAAAGGCATGTTTGTATTTTTAAGCAAGAAAATCGGCATACCAAACAACGTACGATTAAATTGCATAGCATGGAACCAGAAGCAAGGTTACATAGCTGCTGGAGGCGAAGATGGCTTATTAAAAGTCATTCGAGCCGACTCCGGCACTACAACATCCGACACAATGAGCAGCAGTGGGAAAAGTCGCACGACTACCACGAGCAGCACTTTGAGCATGAACCAGACATTGGAGGGCCACAATGGCCACGTGCAGGTAGTCACTTGGAACGAGGAGCATCAAAAGTTAACGTCCAGCGACCAGAATGGAGTAATTATCGTGTGGATGCTGTACAAGGGCTCTTGGTACGAGGAAATGATAAACAATCGTAATAAATCTGTCGTGAGGGGAATGGTCTGGAGCGCGAATGGACAGAAAATCTGTATTGTTTACGAAGACGGCGCGGTCGTCGTTGGATCGGTCGAGGGCAATCGAATTTGGGGCAAAGAATTGAAGGGTATATCGTTAACGGCAGTGCAGTGGTCGCCCGACGCGAAATTTCTCTTGTTCGGCTTGAGAAACGGGGAGGCTCATCTTTACGACGATCAAGGATTATTTCTGACGAAATTGGATAACATTGGCGATGCCAGCGTTCAAGCAGTCGTTGCTCTTCACTGGTACAACGGCAAGAATGGCTATGTGGCGAACGATTGTCCTGTATTAGCAGTGTGCTACCAAAACGGTAAGATGTGCTTGTTGAGAGACATTAACGATGAGAATCCGATAACGATAAATACAGGAATGTCGATAGCTTGTTGCGTTTGGAACACATTTGGCTCGCTGCTGGCGATCGCCGGCTTAACGATCGCAGACGATAGAAAAGAGTGCAACGTTGTTAATTTTTACTCGCCGTTTGGCGATCATCTGAAGACACTGAAGATCCCCGGCAAAGAAGTGAGTTGCTGCTCGTGGGAGGGAGGATCCTTGAGGATATGCCTCTCGGTAGATTCGAACATATATTTCGCAAACATACGACCGAACTACAAATGGGCTTATTTCGGCAACACCGTCGTCTTCTCGGACGAGCGGGTTAGCAAGGACGGAGTCTGCGTCACCTTCTGGAACACCACCACCAACGCCCGCTACTTCAAATACGTGAGATCTCTGATAAACATCGTGGCATGCGGCGAGCACTGCGTGATCGCAGCGACAAATGACCCGGCCCAGAGGGAGGAGCGCTTCGTATTGTACGTGTGCAACGCCATATCAACCCCGGTGGACGTCAAGTTCCTGGACAGCGAGCCCATTCGACTGGCCATGAACAGCAGCATGGTGGTGGCCGCTTCGAGGAACAACTTTCTCCTCTGGAGCTTCCGCGCGCCGCGCAACTCGGCCCTCAACGCCGGTCGCGCGCGCAGGGACAGGCTCTACCACGTGGACGACACGCCCACCGGTGTGACCGAGGTCATCCAGGACCTGGACAAGGACAAGCCCTTCGAGAGCCCGGTCAATCGGCGCGACACTGCCGATCCCATCTGCAGCGTTTGCGCGACCGAGAAGCTCCTCCTGGTGGGCAGAGATTCGGGTATGCTGCAACAGTACTCGCTGCCCCAGGTGAGTCTGACGAAGCGCTACGCCGTCGGCCGACGTCCATGCCAAGTCGCCGTCAACTGCGACTCGACACGTGCCGCCGTAATCGACAGCCAGGGTATGCTGCGGCTCCTGGAGCTCGCCCCCAGTAAGCACGAGCACAACGAGCGCGAGACCGAGGAGGAGGTCGGACGCTTCGAGCGCAAGGACGCCTGGGCGGTCTGCTGGGCCGAGGACAATCCGCGGCTGCTGGCCATCCTGGAGAAGAGCCGCATGTACGTGTTCCGAGGCCTCGAGCCCGAGGAGCCAATCAGCTGCACGGGCTACGTGTGCTGCTTCCGCGATCTCGAGATTCGCTGCGTGCTGCTGGACGAGTTGGTACGCCGACCCGAGGAGGCACGCCCGGAGCTGCTGCTCGACCTGGAGGTCAAGTCGCTGCGCGACACGCGCGAGCTCCTGGCGCGTGTCGGGCTCCGCGAGGCTGAGGAGTTCGTGCGCGACAATCCCCATCCGCGGCTCTGGCGGTTACTCGCCGAGCACGCATTACGCGCCCTGGAGCTCGAAGCAGCGGAAAGCGCGATGGTGCGCTGCGCCGACTACCTCGGCATCCGCTTCGTCAAGCGGCTACGTGGCGTCCACGAGCCAGGACTGCGCCGCGCCGAGGTTCTCGGCTTCCTCGGCGCCTACGACGAGGCTGAGCAGGCGTACCTCGACCTGGACCGGCGAGACTTGGCCGTGGCGCTACGCCAGCGTCTGGCGGACTATCCACGTGCGCTCCAGCTCATGCAGCTTGGCGGGGCTGCCTCGGACGCCCAATTGGAGCGCGCCCACGCGTGTCTCGGCGGCCAGTTGGCTGCCTGTCAGCGGTGGCGAGAGGCCCGCGAGCACCTGGAGCGCGGCCGAGAGCTCGAGCGTCTGGTCGACTGTCACTACCGCCTCGAAGAGTTCGAACAGCTGGCCCAGGCGGCGGCGCAGCTGGGCGAGCAAGCTCCTAGTGCGACGCGGCGTGCCGCCCGCCTCCTGGCCTCCGTGGGCATGTGCCAGCAGGCGGTGGCCTGCTTCGTGCGTTGCGGCGACGTGCGGGCGGCCGTGGAGACGTGCGTACGCTCGAACCGCTGGGACCAGGCGCTCGAGCTCGCGCGCACGTGGCGGCTGCCAGGCATCGGCGAGCTGCTGGCCAAGTACGCGCGCCATCTACTGGCTAGCGGCCGACGTCTACAGGCCATCGAGCTCTACCGCAAGGCGGACTGCCCGCTCGAGGCGGCCAAGCTGCTGCTAGAGCTGGCCGGTGAGCAGGCGCGTCGACGCGCGGCCCCACCGCTGCGCCTGAAGAAGCTCTACGTGCTGGCGGCGCTACTGGTGCAGGAGCACTTGGCGCAGCGGGGCGGCCGGCCGGGCCAGCAGTCGAACAACAGTGGCCTGCTCATGGGCCTAGGCGAGGCCACTGGCGAGGACGCACGTGTCGTCGAGGAGGCCTGGCGCGGCGCCGAGGCTTATCACTTCCTGCTGCTGGCGCACCGGCAGCTCTACGCTGCTGAGCCCGAGGCCGCCATGCGCACGGCTCTGAGGTTGCGAGAGTACGAGGATCTGCTGGAGCAGGAGCTGGTCTACGCGCTGCTGGCGCTGGCTAGCTGTGCCGCTCGGGCTTTCGCCACGTGCTCACGTGCTTTCGTGCGCCTCGAGGCGCTGGATCCGCGATATGAGGAATTGGCGCTCGGAGTGTTCGGCAAGCGGCCGCCCAGGGACGCGCGAGCACCGCCACGTGCTGAGTGTCGACAGTGCGAGAGCCTCGTACCGGACTACTGCGTCGCCTGCCCGAATTGCGCGAGTAGTTTTCCCGCTTGCGTAGTCTCGGGTAGGCCGCTAATGGACCAGGCCTCCGCCTGGCTCTGTACAGTGTGCAAGCATCGTGCCGCTTCCGAACGCGACGTCGTCAACGTTAACGGTTGTCCACTTTGTCACAGCATTATCACGTATATGTAAAAATAATCATCTCCAATAGGTTTTGACTGTACATTCAGAAATTTCTTTTTTTATGAAATGTAACTATAAATGTCTAATCATCACAATAAAATATTTAGTTTTTAAGCCGTTTAACTGATACTACTTATTTAAATGATATATATAATTGAAAATCACTTCGACTGAATCTCTTTTCACTTTAAATGAAAAATTTAATAGGTAAATTGATTAAATTTTTTTTTTAGGGCGGTCTTTATAATTGTTTATCATCATTTTATGTAGTTACTAAGTAATAAACTTTATTTTTTAAAAACTTAAGTACACTTCTTTCATTCAATCCTTTACATTTTATAAGTCAATGAATTAAGTATCGTTGTCTTTGTTTTTCAGTAACAAATATTTCGTTTAAAAATATAATTTGAGATTCTGTTCAATAAATAAATATTTCATGTAATTATAGTTTGTTTAAAAA
>JAPYZP010006982.1:0-10359 GCA_030522985.1 Torymus sinensis
AAGGTATAGTGAAAAGTAAATACTTAATGAATAATAAGTACTTAATTTATGTTGAATGTCCAACATTCTGATGTAATACAAGCATTTAATGCGTATCAAATAGTAACTAATTTAGTTTATATTTTATAATTAATTTATTTTAGTAATACATCACGAATTATTTTATTATTATTAATTATGAAAAAATGTGACTATTCCTGTGAACATTGGCAATCACATAAAATTATTAGAATCTTGCCAGACTCTGGTTGTGACCTTGTGACTTTTTTTCTCTTAATTTCATAAACAATTTTATAGTATTTAAAATGTTAACAAAATTTAAAAATATGTTATAAACTGATATTTAATTGATAACTATATATTTCAGTAAAATAAAAACTCATGATGCCATGTATATGTTAAAAATATTTTTTCTACCTGACTTTTAATACCTGTTAAAGTATTTTTATATAAAAATTAATTATTGAAATTCATGAATTTGGGAAAGAAAATATTTGAAAAATACCGTATATACAAAAAAAAACGTATTTGTATATATTTGTAAGGAATTTAAGTTTTTTGTTGTTTAACTTATCCTCTTTTCTTCAATAATTTGAGTTATTCTTTAATTATGTTGTCATTATACTTTTTACATTTTACTTTTTACATTGTAGGTATAATACATCACAGTAAAAAAAATAAACAGTTTGAAAATTTTTATTGTAGAAGATACATATATAGTAAAATAGCTGTAAATGCAATTTAGAATCACCTTAAAGAAACGAATTCGGGGAAGTTGTCTGCTGAGTCTGCCACTGTGACGTCTGTGATCACATATTCACATGTGTATGTGCATTATATATATATATTTATAATGCATATTTATATGCGAAAACATTGGCTGTATGCTCAATTGCTCAGGTGTAACAGCATTGATAGTACAATACTAAATTTATACGTGCACCCAGGCTAGAACCTTTATAAAAGATGTTTATCGCAGATAAGCATCAGATTAAGTATTGATATAATGAAGTTCTAGATCTCTCTTAAATGTTCTGTTAATGAAATAATATAGGTTATATATATAACGAAAAAAATTGTATCTGACACGTAATATGAAATAGCTAATGCTATTTGTAACTTGGTAAATTTATTCAACGATTTTTTGCAATAAGATTTATTATCAAGACAATTATATATAACGGAACCAATTATGGAGAAGGTTAGAAATCGAACTATTTTTATTTACCTTGTATCAGTATTAATAAAAGTTCTTATATTAATTAAATTTGCATTTCATTTTTTCTTAGGCAAAGAAACGAAGTTTACCTCCTTTAGTTGCAAAAATATTGGCTATAGATGTTTACATGACTGATCAATTTGTCAAATCCATGGAAAAACTATTAGCTTTTAGACAATTAAAAACACATTACAAAATGCTTGAGGTAGGTATAAGATTGAATAAAAATTATTTTAAATTGCAGTTGCTAATATTCATGAATTACAGATTTCATGTCATGGATTAGTATGGTTCCCATGTTGGATAGGTTTTATTTGGGTTTTAAACAGTCAGAATTTATATCAAATGCAAATTAATTTTTTAATAGGTAATTATAAATAAACTTGTAAACTATAAAAATAGGAATATTATTTTTCATATACTTAAAATTAAATTATTTTTTAGGTTTATTTTTGGATGTATTAATAGTTGCTCCATTAAAAGCAATTACAAGAAGACGTAGACCATCAAAAAATGATCCTCTAGAAATTGGTCCTGATAAATATTCATTTCCCTCTGGACATGCTTCAAGGGCATTATACATAGTTTTTTTCTTTTTACATAATTGGCCAGTACATTTTATGTTTATTCCACCTTTATTATGTTGGTCAGTTTGTGTCTGTATTTCAAGAATTTTAATGAGAAGACACCATTTACTGGATATCGGTGTTGGTGTAGTGTTAGGCATACTTGAAGCATATTTCATTGGATTAATATATTTGGAAAAAAAAACATGTACAGATATTATTTGGTGGCTTAGTGATGAAAAATTAGATGGAGGTGAATACCACGTCTAAAAAAAAGACTTATGTAAATTATATTTTTTAAGATCAGTTAGCTATTTTTAATAAATATTTTTTTAATACAATTCATACAAAAATTATTTTAACATTTTTATTTATTATGTATGATAAATTTCAATTTTTATAAATATTTCTTTTTGTAAAATCTTAATTACAAAAGTACTGAAAATTAACAATAAAAGATATGCTTTTGATAAAAGTTAAATTTCATCTTTTTATATAAACCAGGCATTTTTACAATTAAGATAACTATTATTTATATTTATTTTAAACTTATTTCTGACTATCCAGAAAAGATAGTTTTACCTTTTTCGGCTAGTTCAGAAATAAGTTTAATTAAATAATATAAATATATATATAATATTATTTATAAAGGTATAAAATTATTTTTAATGCTATGAATATTTAAAAAAGTTTTATGAAAGATTTTCTAGAGTTTTATCAATTATTTTTCATACTCTAATATATCATTGATAAAAAATTATTTTTAAAAATTATCGAAAAAGTTTTAAATTATCAGCTGACCCGGAAATTCATCATAATATGGCGGCGCCAATCAAACTTAAGAAGGGGTATTTCCTTTAACGTTTCTCTTGGGTGCAGACTCCATCTAGGCACCTAACCCCTAAAGAAAGTACGGAATAGGCTAGAATTTCGGGAGTTCGATAAATTTTTTCGTGGGATTATTTGTATTTTATTTTTAAGTAATATTTAAATGTAAGTTAAATAATCGCCAGGATGCCACCGAAAAAGGCTCCTGTTGCTCCTAGCAAAAAGACAGAGCAGAAGAAAAAGGAGAAAGTTATCGAGGTAAGTTCTTACAGATGTGTAGCTAAAACGATATGGCCACAGATATATACTTATACTACTAACACGTTTTCAACATTTTATCCACTTTACCGAAATTTATAATCAACTCGTCTTGTTACTTTTATAAGGTCTCATTTTCATTTTCTGTTATTCAAATTGTTTTTCTCATATTTAATTTTTATATAAGTATTATTTTCCTTAGGATAAAACATTTGGTATTAAAAATAAAAAAGGATCAAAACAGCAAAAGTTTATTCAACAAGTAGAAAAACAGGTCAAATCAGGAGGTGTTCATCCACGAAAATTAGATGATCTTCAAACGAAAAAATTGGAAAAGGAAAAGAAATTGAAGGAACAGCAAGAGTTATCTTTGATCTTTAAACCCGTGCAAACACAAAAACTTGAAAAAGGTCTTTTTCGAACTAAAAATGTTAAGAAATAATGTAAATATGTAAATACAAAACACTACTTTTCATTTTACTTTCTTTTTAGGAACTGATCCAAAATCTGTAGTATGCGCTTTCTTCAAACAAGGACAATGTACAAAAGGAGATAGATGTAAATTTTCGCATGATTTAACTATAGAAAGAAAAGCAGAAAAACGATCACTCTACTGTGATGTTGATAAAGATAAGGAAAATGATACTATGGATGATTGGGATGAAGATAAGCTGAAAGAAGTTGTAGAAAAGAAACATTCAGCTGGTGGAAATCGGCCTACCACTGACATTGTATACAACACATATAAATTAATCTTTTTAATATCATCTTGTTTTTTAACTTATTTTCTTTGTGTGTTGTAGATTTGTAAGCACTTTTTGGAAGCTGTTGAAAAATCTAAGTATGGTTGGTTTTGGGAATGTCCAAGTGGACAAAAATGTATTTATCGTCATGCTTTACCACCTGGTTTTGTCTTGAAAAAAGACATTAAAAAAGAAGAAAAGAAAGATGAAATATCTTTAGAAGATCTGATTGAAAAAGAAAGAGCTAACTTAGGGCCGAATCAAGTAAGTATTTGGATTGCGAAAAGTACTCAGTGATCTATTTTTATTAAAACTTGAAAAATTTAAAAACTTTATTCAAGAAATAACAATTTATCTTATTTTAACATAATATATACAAATTAATAATTCCATTAAATTATTTTAATAGACAAAAATAACACTGGAGACATTCATAGCCTGGAAAAAGAGAAAACTGAAGGAAAAACAACAGCAAGCACAAAAAGATGAAGAGAAAAAACGTAATGACTATAAAGCAGGACGTCAAGTTGGAATTTCAGGAAGAGAAATGTTCTTCTTCAATCCTGATCTTGCAGCTGGTGATGGTAAGAATATTTTTAACGTGCAGTTCTACATTATAACAATAATAATTGATTTGTGTATTAATTCAATCAAACGACTTAATTTACATTTATAAATTACAGTGGATGATGATGGTGATGAAGCAATTGCATATTATGATCGTGAAGAAGAAGAAGATGGAGAAAATATTGAATATCGTGAATTGGATATGGATAATCTTCTTTTAGAAGCAAGTCAAGTTGATACTACTGGTATATGTACAATTGCAACTGATAGGAGAAAAGATTTAAGTGAATCAAATGACAATGAAGCTAAGAAAAATCCAACATCTTGTAAGTTACATATTTGCAGTTTGTACATTATTATTATATCTCAATAAGAAAAACTTATTATTATTGCTTTTTGTTCATATAGCTGAAGATCAAGCAATGGCATTAACTATCAACGAAAACCTGTTTACAGAAGAAGATTTAGAAGGCCTCGAGGACGAACTAGGGGACCTGGATATCGAGGAGTGATCCAGTTGTCCCCAATAAACATCTCCTCTTTGTTTCAAATTCTTTAATTATATCTGTATTTTGATCTTTTATCTTTTATTAAATTTAAGATTCTACTCGTATTTCACATATTGATCAGTACATTATGCAAACTTGACTTTTGCATTCATATCTAACAGCTGATATAGCGTAAATACATCAGATAACACATACGATAAATATGAATAAATGATTAAAATACATGATAATTACCATTACTTTATCTTTTACTTTAGTTTTGTATTTTAATTTATATATTTACTAAATAATTTTGAATCATCTGTCTTGCTTTCTTTCATAGACGTATAAACCAATAAAATTTAAGTAATGTTAAAATAATACAGGACTAAGATATTTAATTTTCATTTAAAAGAAATCATTCAACGTGGACATTGATTTCTCATGTCAATTTTATGTGAGAATGGAATAATTGGCATATGCTACTAAGTACTTCCATAACATTATTGTCAATATTAAGAAATAATGTATTTTTTTAAGCAAATAATTTATAAAATATGTAAAATTTAATATTTCCTATAATTAAATATTTTATTTCTATTAGGTTTTCAAAATAAAAAATTCGTACCAAATCTAAACTATAAACTTTTAATCATAATTAAAAACAGCATTATTGTTTAATATCTTATAAACTCTATAGGATCAATTTGACAGTTAGAGATTAAACTTGACACGTATATAATATAGGCTCTTGTTTATTTTATATAACTTGTAAAAATTTTGGATTATTTCATAATTTATAAATATTTACAATTTCATAAGTCTATGGTTTATATGGTTTAATAAGATTCTCTGAAAACTCCTGAACTTGTGTAACTCCTCGTACTTCTCTATCTAATAAGGGCAGCTTTATCACATGGAAGTCTTCATACAGATCCATGATCTGTAAAAAATATGAATCAGCTATACGTTATTTTCATTAACTAAAATTTACTATCCTTACCTGATCTAAATATTTTTCTTGAACTTTATGCCTTGCAAGACAAAGTCTGCAAGGTGCATCTCCCTCTTTTAAGAATAATAATTGATTGACTAAGATATTATGGGTATCAATACCACATTTGGTTAATTCTTGTACTAATCTTTCGGTCTCATACAGAGATAAAAACTCAGCAATACAAACACATACAAAAGTTGTTTGTTCTGGATTTCTAAACTGTTCATTGACTTGATGTATTACAGCAAGCATCTCTTCAACTTTATTTGAAAAAGAATCTACATTAAAATCTGTAATACCCAGCAATGTACTAAACTGTAAATATAAATATTTTTCAATTACAATTACTGATGGAATTTCAAATAATTAATTATATATTCATCATTTTGACCAACCTGTGTAATGAAAGGACTTATTTTCATTTTTAATTTCATCAGTTTACCTAAACCTTTTTCAACAACTTGTGGGAATGACAAAAGTCTTAATGTATGACCTGTTGGAGCAGTATCAAAAACAACTACAGAAAAATTCATACTTTTAACTAATCTGAAAACAAAATACAAATATTTATAAAAATATATCCAGATAAGAAATTTCTAAATACACAAATGTAATGTTTACTTCATAACTTCTGCATAACTCATAGCTTCATCTATACCAGGAAATGCTCCAACAATTTCTTGCATAACACTTTTACTTAAACGCATAGTTTCACCAGCTCCTAAAATGTAAATCTACTACTTAATATATATTTATATGCAAATATTAGAAATTATAAAAATTATTATTTAGTATTATTAAATTTATTTATTTTGTTAAATTAAAAATTAATATCTTCATAATCACTGTACTTGAGACATCTCCAATACAAGTTTTAAAGGTTTCATTAATTTTCAATTTGAAATATTACTATTGTAGTATCAAACTTAAAGAATTCTTTTCCAGTTTAGAACTTGGTAACCTAATCTAATATTTTAAATGTAATTAAATTATTTATTACAAATAAAAATTGTAGACAATTCACCTATTAATCAGGAATCAGCAATATTGAATTGCTTTAAAACATACCATTCATTTTATAAATAAAATATTAAATAAATTCTTTTTATAATATAATTGTTATTAAGCAGTGGTTTAATTATTAAAATTGATCAAAAATAATACCTATCTCGCTCTCAAAATAATCATCTGGGAGTTCTGTAATACCAGCATTTGGATCTATTTCCATTGCAAATAAATTATCGAACCCCTTTACTTTTGTTGGTACTTTACTGAATTTTTGATCAAATGCATCTGATATATTATGTGCTGGATCTGTAGAAATAATTAACACGTTATCTCTGACTTTTGATAATTGTACAGCTAAGGAACAGCTAAAAATGAAAATAATATTTAGATTCATTGAATATAGAACTAAAAATAATGGTTTTTTCAGTAAATATTGTTAATTTATTACATACCTACACGTTGTTTTTCCAACACCACCTTTTCCACCTACAAATATCCACCTCAATGAATGCATATCAACAACATTTCTTAATGATGGTTCCAGTGGTTCGTAATCATCACCACTGCCACTATTTGCGTCGACGTTCATTGCACTCATTGTTTCTTCACTTAAAAATTTAACTTCTTGTTTTTTTGATCAGGAAATGTCTAAAAAAAATCGGATTCTCAAGAAAAATCATGTGTCATACAGCGACGATATGTAAATTAATGATGGTTTCAGATCGCAGATGTATTCCTTGTGAGATGTGCTATGTTGTACTACGTGGGGTCCCTATATAGATAGCAAGAACATCACATCATGCAAGATTTTGAACTAGGGACTAGGGATTTTATACACCGAAAGCATTAACAAATGCGCATTGACATTACACGTATGCAGCACAGTACTGGCTGCGGCCTGCCGCTCTGTTGGTCTCGCACTCTCAATAGTCGGCCGTCTGCCCGTCGTATGCGTCTGCGGGCAGAAACTCGGAAAGGCACTTCTGCAATGGTCGATTGAAAATTGTGAAACGTAGCGCGAGGAATTGCGGGAATTTTGAAATGATAACTCGAACACGACAGAATTCAACTTTAACTTTAAGTTATTGAATTAATTAAATACTCTATGAACTATGACAAAATAGATTTTTAACCGTGATATAGAATTAAATTAACGTAGACTATAATCGTATAATGGCGACTGACACATACATGAACAGGGCGCGGGCACTATACAACTGAACTTTCGAGCTTGATTCTTCTCTTCGGAAGATCTGTAGTGGAGGAGGGTAAAGACAATCAAATCTATTTCTTCTCAAGTGGAAGTAGCTTCGAAGGGTATCATTGGACATTGGATTATTACAACTTTGGTTGTTATTTCATCTGATTTTTCCGTTGATAAATCCGTTCGTAGGGTGAATTCACCAGTGAATGAACGAATAAGGAAATTGTAGCTTTTGTTATTTAATTAAGTGGTTTCAAAATGGATAACAAGTAATAATCCTTTTGAAATTTATTTTCTAAAATGTTCAAACTTTACGTCGGTGAGCAAATTTTTAATAAAGAATCAAAGTACAAATTTTATTTAAACTAATGTGAAATCCTAATTTCAATATTTTTTAAATCAACATTCAAACATTTATTTGGAAAAAGACGAACGTTAAGCGCTCCGTACACGTAAACACTATATTCAGAAATTTTATTGAGTGATTCTGTTAGCATTTTCATTAGCTATGCTCGTTTTAGCAGAGGCCTACTTACCGACAGTATGGTTTTTATTTAATTAAATAAATTCTCATGATTTTTTGGGAAAAAGACGAACGTCAAGCGCTCCGTATCTGTAAATGCTACTTATACTCAATTTTTTTTTAGCAATTCTATTATTATTTGCAAAAGATATAGACATTCTAAAATGATATCGGTAAGCACGCCACCTTAATAAAAATCTATAAATATCTCCTAAAACCCAGTGAATGAACACGCAATCTTAGTGTCTAAATAGGTCTCACCAGTGAATGAACACTCGATAGCGGTGATTTTATGATTTTATTCTTGACAAGATAATTTTTTTATGCAGAATCTTTATATAAAATGAAATAAAAATTTTCAAGGATTCGAAAATTATCGTCATGCCCTTGTGAAAATATCATATGAGATCTCATTTGAGATTGTAATTGAGATCTTGAAAAGATCTCATGTCAGATTGTAATTAAGATCTTGAAAAGATCTCATGTCAGATTGTAATTAAGATCTTGAAAAGATCTCAAATGAGATCCACACGAGAACTCATATGAGATGATATTACGAATGTCAGACATTAGATTTCATGGGAGTTCTCATATGAGATCACATCTGCAACTTTCTATTAAATGAAAAAATTTCAGAAATTAGATCTCATATGAGATCTCATATGAGATCTCATGTGCAATTTTCTATTCAATAAAAAACTCAAGCCATTAGATCTCATGTGAGATCTCATATCTGATAAAAAGTTTAAAATTTGTTATTTCAATTATACAATTACAATAAATAATAATAATACTATTTGCACGTCTTTAGTGTATTTAATTTCATTTGTCGCTAAATCGCCTTGTCGGCATGCCTTGTTTTTGATAAGGCGATATAGCCACAAATTAAATTAAATACACTAAAGACGTGCAAACAGTATTATTGGTATTATTATTTATCGTAATTATATAATTGAAATAAAAATATTTAAACTTTTTATCAGATATGCGATCTCACATGAGATCTCACATGAGATCTAATGGCTTGAGTTTTTTATTTAATAGAAAATTGCACATGAGATCTCATATGAGATCTAATTTCTGAAATTTTTTCATTTAATAAAAAATTGCAGATGAGATCTCATATGAGAACTCACATGAGATCTAATGTCTGTAATTCGTAATAGGATCTCATATGAGTTCTCATGTAGATCTCATTTGAGATCTTTTCAAGATCTTAATTACAATCTCACATGAGATCTCATATCATATTTTCACGCGGGTGTTAGATAAACAATATACATAGAAAGCTGGATATTTTCATAGATTTGAAGAAAATGTTCATTCACTGGTGAAGTCACCCTACAAAGGGCTTTCGCACGTTAAAAGAATAACGCGAAGCAATAAGGAATAAGAGGGAATAAGTTGGACATGAGGTACTTATGCTCGCCGCTTATTCCTCTTATATTGTTGTGCCCATGTTGTGTATGCAACGTTCATCAACTTCTATAACAAATACCTATAAATAAAGAAGTTCAAAAAGTAAATAATTAAATTTTATGAATATAAATTATTATATAAATAATTACCAAATGATTAAGCTTTTCTGACTTTAAAAGAATTACTAGGTCTGGTTAAAAGAATTACTAGGTGTGGAGTTCAGACGGGCCCTATCAGTTCCGCCGGTGACCGCCACGCGGCAACCCCTTTCTCGATTTCCATAGGCAAATGAGCACCGGCGAGGATACATAAAGCCATAAGACTTAGTCAATAACGCGACTCTTTTACAAGAGTTGTAATTACGAGGCTTACCTCGTTTTTGATATCTCCCTATACTATTTAAGGATTGAAAGGTATCACTAAAAATTAAAGTTCAAATATTATGTAATAGTTCAGTAAAAAAAATATTGATTATTAATTTTTTTTAAACCATTTTTTTCACTTATCACGTGAGTACTCACGTGAGTAATCACATGAGA
>JAPYZP010006984.1:0-18604 GCA_030522985.1 Torymus sinensis
AAAAAAGCAAGTAATCATCGCCGGCAACCGCCTGCGAACGATTTCCCAACGATCCGCACGAAAACTCTCGATTCGCTCTCTCGATATATATCCATACCGTCTTCGGGGACGCGAGCGCCCGGAGCCCTGCGCGATGCGCACTCGCGATACACACTCGACGCAAAGTACCCCGGCGTGCGGTGTACACACACATATAGCGCGACGCGCAGATGTCGACTCGATAGAGCGCAAGACTGCTGCTGCCCTTTCGGAGAGCGAGTTTCCTCGTATCTGCGCGAGCCTCGCGTGATGCTGGATTATTCCTTTTTTTTCTGCCCTGAACGGGATGAAGATATGAACGTTTCGTTGTTTTGCCGCAGTCGACGTTATTTAATTATGAAGCGTGTGGTGTAATTGGCAAGACGATATAGAAGGATAAGAGTGCGGCTATGCGGAGAGCGATGTAATCGGGTTCGCGTGAGGATCAGCTATACGGAGGTGAAAAATTGTTTGGTTTATTGATAAGTGTGAAATGCGGCGATTAAAGTTGTTTGCGCTCTTCTCTGCTGATTATTATGCTGCGATCAGTGAAAACTACGTTTATATTGTAATAATGTACACTTAGGTACGCAATATGCAAAAGGTGATGCGAAAAATGATCGAAAAAAAAAGAAAACAACGGAGTCTTCGAAATAGCTTTTGTAGACGTTCAATTTTGTATACAATAATTTATTCGATCTCATAAGACCCACAAATAGTCGACATAAACCCAAACATCCGCAGCGCCGACCATTTCCGTAATGCCCCTCATCTACACAAGAGAGGAAAAAGCGTGCAAAACGACTCTCTCTCTCTCTTTCTCTCTCTCTGAAATATCGCTATAATCGTCGAGTGACACAGAAACAACGCTGCGCCTCCCCCCTTCGTCCTGTTCAATTAATTTATGATTCAAAATAACTCAATTCCCGACTGGAATATCGCCCCGCGTCGAATAAGAATGAGAGACGGAGAGAGAAAGGAGCGGTGGTTCGCTTGTCGAATGATTCGATAAAGGCGCGGGAGCAGGCAGGCAGCAGCCGCATCGCCAATGAAAGATAAACAGGCCGAGCGAGTCACGAAAATCCTCTCCGTGCGCGCGAGCGAACGCGGCGCACGTGAACGAGAGACAAGCCTTTCTCTCTCTCTCTCTATCTCTTTCCTACGCCCCCGCGCATATATACGACTCTTCCTTTCCGCTGGCAGCAGTCCGGATTAAACCCACCCAATGGTTCCTTCCTTTCCTGCGTCCTTCGAGAAGCAAGAGACGAACAGAGGGAGAGAGAGGAAGAGGAGGTCCTTTTTCTTCGTTCCCTGGTGTAGACGTAGTCGCGCGCGCGTGCGCGTGGGTGTTTGTCTTTTCGCCGGGACATTATTTTCTTAAGGGTCTCATCGAATTTTAACCATGTGGCGGGGGCGCCTATATGGGGGAGGAGAACGCGCGACTGTGGGATGTTGAAAGTCCGTGACGATTGACAAGTTTGGAGATGGGAGAGTAGAAGAAAATAAATTGTTATTTTTGTATTTATATTGCTTTTAGACTTTGAACCCATTTGAGATGAAGTATAAATTATGTAGAGAGTTTTTTTCCATCGTTTGTTTATAGTAGACGTACATTTCGAAATAGTTTTCTCATACATTGAACAAATAAGAAGAATTAATGTTATTCGATATGGCTCTGTTTAGGAAAAGAAAGATAAATTTATGAAGAACTTATTCACAGCAATGCGCGTCAGCATCAAGATACAATCTTATTACAGGAAATTTCACACTATTCTCTACTGTCGCGAGAGACTTTATCCGACCTCGTCATCCTTTTCCGAAAATCGACGGCAGGGCTTAAAAATCCCACACCGTCCGCCGATTCGAATTAAAATCGAAAGAGAACTCCCATATACAGTGTCGCCGGCTGGCGCACACGCGACCTCCGAATCCTTATACCACACGGACCAACTCTCCTCCTCTCTTTCATCTCTCTCGCGCTGTTTAGGTTAAAAGGGCTTATCGGACCGGTATCTCCTCGGACTATCTCCAACCGATCTCCCTCTCTCTCTCTCTCTTTCTCGCACAGGGCATTAGGACCCTTTTCTCCGTTTGCGGCCTACCGCAGCTCTCCCCTTTATAACCCATGCATACGCTCGCACTCCTTTGTGGATCCTCTCTCTCTATCTCTCTCCTCTTCTCGTGTACAGTGGGCTTTTGACAAAAAAGGAAGAGGAGGGGGAGGGGGAGGAGGCGGCGGAGGGGGCGTCTTTTGTTTAATTATCGGAAGATTCGTGGAAGAGGAAAAGGATTACGGGTACTTGACATGGGAGCACGGCTCGGCTTACACGGCGCGGATTTGTATCGCCCCGCTGTAATTGGAAATTGTAGATGGCGGTAGAGAGAGAGAGAGAGAGAGAGGTTCCGTTTCCTTTTCGTCAAGGGTGTCCTTTTGGCGCTTTTGGGTTGCTTTTATTCAGCGCCCGCTTTGAGGACATGCGCGTTCGCGCGAAATCGGCTGGCCATCGATGGGGACGATCGATCGGCGATAAGGGGCTTCTTTTATTATGAAAGAGTTTCTCGCCGACAGAAGAGAAAGGTTTGTCGAGATGAAAGAAATTCGTTCAATAGCCTGGAATACGTAAATTTTTGGTATAACCCCGTTGACAATCTCGAGAAAGAACGTTCGGAAGAAGATTCAGCTATAAATTTCGCAGCCAAACCTGTTTCATTACCTACAATATAATATTTTAATTTCGTATACGAAAATTCTGGTCCATATTATTCATTCTTTTAAGACATCATATGAAATACACCAATTCAAAACTGCAGTATACTTAAATCACATTATTTTTCGACCCATAAAATCAGATATATATAGCCCCGCTTGTGAATTCCGCCCAAAAGCAAAAACTTCGCCACAAGTACAAGGCGCGCACCTGCAACGTTTTTTTCCTCTTCCTCTCCCCGTATCATATATACGGTCGCGCGCGCATATTTACACCAAGATCCGCCCACCGTGCATGAAGCACAGCAGCGACCGAAACAATTTGCTTATCGACTCTCTCTCTGGTAGTATTATTTATGCCTCTTGGAAAAGAGTAGCAGCGCGCGTGCGTATTATCGAGCGTCAAAACTCGAAGCCTCCCCAGAGCGGCCCGAGAGAGTGAAAATTGAACGCCGACGACTCAAAAATTGATCCTATAACCGATCTCCTCGTACGTTATACATAAGTCGTCCACGTTATTATGCGCGCCAGATATCCTCGAACGATAATAATAATGGAACCCAGCGCTTGCGCACGCGTCTGATGTGTGTGTGTGTATATATAATACGCATACATGCACGCACGCAGCTATATATGTACGTAATACGTATATACATGCACGCGTGTATTACGCTCACGCATCTAATACTCGACTCTCGTCACAAAAGAGAGCGTCCCCGAGGAATGCAACTGAGGGAGAGAGAGAGAGAGAGAGGAGATAGTACAACGACCGAATGCGGCCTCGAGTCTCTCTCTCTCTTTCTCTCTCGTCCTTTTCTCTCTATACGCACCGCGCTTCGTCGTTATACGCCCGGGCGCTGATTTATGAGGCGGCCAATTGATATACCCCGAGAGCAGCTATACGCGCTCGCGCGCCACACCCGAGAGAGCCGAAAGATAAGAGACGTTGCTGCTGCTGCTGCTGCTGCTGCCGATGCAGCTGCAGGCTGTACAAGGAAGCTGCTCCCGGTAGCTCCAGTTGGAGCACGCCAGAGGAAAAGAGAAGAAACGTTTGAGTCGAAGGAGAACGAGGGGATATAATATCTCAGAAATTCGAGAAATTCAGGAGGGGAGGGATGCATCAAGCCGCGCTCGCTGCAGGATTTGCTGCTCGTGCGCGTGCGTGGTTTTTTTTTAATCACTCGCGAGTAGGAATTTAGAGCTGATGCCGATTATTTCGATGGTGCTGAGATAACTATGAGCGCTGCTACATTATGGTTTGCTGGCTTTTATTCTGATTTCGAATTAATAACTGCGATTCCGAGATCGAATGGGTATCTTTCTCTTATCTTACTTCTCATTTATATTTATACTCGCACTTTTATTATTTCTGCCTACGAAATTTTTAGTTAGATTTCTTCAAGTGAAAAACCTTCAACCCTTATTTCGCGTATGTATTTCAAATAGACAAAAAACCGATCTATATACTGAATAAATTTAGAAAATATCGTTACTTTTCAGAACTTTGCCAAAACCCAAACTCCAACCTAGTTTTCCGGCTTTTTCGGAATTTCGACACTTTCATCTCCCTAGACACATATACAACTTGCATCAGCAACTTTTTCTAAACCCGCTGGCGCAACCTCCAGCTTCGATTCTCTCTCACCCAATCTCGCAAGCCGGGCGCGCGCCCACGTGACACAGAGCTTGCAGCGTATATCGCTAGCGCCGTATCTCCTTTCCGCTTATGTACACGCCTCAGCGGCGGCGGGAAAAGTGAAAATATCCGGGAAATCTGAGAAATTCGGAGCGCGTCGTCGATCCCTCCGGCCGGAAAGAGAGAAAGGCGAGGGGGCACCCTCGAGAAATTGCGCGGATGCTGCTGCTGCCGCTGCTTCTGCTTCTCTCGATGGCTTTTTGCCTTTGAGGTATAGCTCGAATCTCCCTCTCCCCCCCATTCCTCGTCTCCCGGGCTAATTCGCTACGTAGCTTTCGAGTGGCTCTCTTTTCAGCCAACGACGGCGACGACGACGCGACGTGAAAGGAACTCGAGAGAGGATGCGCCGGTGCGAGCGTTATTATGGGGAGCGAGCGTGCTCCCTCTCCCTCTCTCTCTCTCTCTCTTTCTCGAAACCCTGGGATATTTCGCGGATGCCGAGAGGTATATAGGTATATACGTACAGGGGGCCAGTGCGCGCGCAGCCGTATAGCGTGAGATTTAAATTGGTCGTGTTTGAATTCGCGAATGCGGGAGGTTGAACTCGGTGGTCGCGGCTTTTTCACCAGGCCTGCGCGAATTTGTTTTGACCGTCTTTTTGTCGGTATATACGTGAATGGGAGAAGAGAAGGGCTCGTTTGTAGGTGTATACGTACATACCGAGAGCTGAAAGTGTAACGTTAATGTATGACCGTGCAGCGTTTTTCACTTGTATATCAGGAAATTCAATTTTCCACGTAAAACAGAAGCACAACACAATTTGAGAGAAAAGTTCCAGAAAGGGGAATTAAATTCGAGAAACCACCATTCGGATTTCCCTTTACCTTATAAAAGAAGCCGAGAGAGAGAGATAAAAATAAAAGTAAAAGCGACCTTTCACGACATCCCCGTCGTCTCCCGGCCATCCATCCGCCGGTCCTTCACTACCAGGCCGCGCGCGCGCACCTCACTCCCCCTTTCTCCTGCAAAGAACAAAGATAGCCCTAAGTACGAAACACGCCCGTTTAGCGTCGAACACGGCCGCGCAGAGAGCGAGCGCGGCGAGATAGAGAGCGAGAGCGAGAGAACGGCCCCATTATATACGCGACGCGCTTTCCCCGAACACATCATGCGACTGTGCGCGTTCTATATAACCCCTCGGGCCGAGCCCGGGAAACACGCGACGCGCTTGCCCATGGGGGATGAAGACGACGCGCTCCCTTGCCTTTATACACGCTCGACGTGCGCGGCGATTCTCCACCCTCCGCGCTTATATGGACTGCGGAATGGACGCTTTTCGTGTGTTAATGCCGCGAGCTTTTGTCGAGCCGCATTATCGGCGGGCCGCGCGTTTTTCCTGTTTCGCACGCGCCGGCTGCGGCTGTGGTGGTCACGGTAGGATGATGCGCGTGTTTTGCGAGGACGGGACGCGCGGCAGGCGTAATGAGTGACTCTTCGCGTTTGAGGACTCTTTGGCCAGGGGTAATGGTGACTTATGTGTCGCGAGGTCTTTGATAATGGATGTTGTTATACTTTGTGGGGGAGAAAGTGATATCTGAAAAGAAAAAGTCGGCATTCTAATTTTAAATAAAGAGTTATTTGTACTATAAATATTTTTTCTTATAATACTAATTAAACCAGTTGATTTCACTGGTGCGTTTCTAGCTTTTGTTACACAAAAATTAAATTAAGTTATTTGCACTAGTAAAATTAGCTGGTTTAGGAAATTGTTCAATTAGTATAAAAAAATGATATTTAACTTTATTTATATGCTATAAATAGAATTAACTTGTTATTTCCAAGTTAAGTCAACTGTGTGCGAAAAGTAGAATCAAACATTTATTTTTTCCGTGTAGTCAACGTTTTTGTTAAAAATTTCAGGCAATTGTGAAATTTTTTCCGGTAATATTTAACTGGCAATTTTTCGTATAAATAAAAAACGTTATATGTATCATTTTAATGAAACGATTATTCTTTTTCTAGGTCAATGCTATTTTTCATAAGCCGGGCGTAATCAGGACGACGAGGCGTGTCAAACAATCAAAGATAAAAGAAAAGGTTGACACTCTTACTCTCTATCGCGTTTTGAAACAGGATGTATAGAGATAGACGTGGCATGAAAAAAAGATGTTCTTTTTTTCAGCGGAAATTCACGCTAGCCGTGGTTAAAATGAATGTCAGACGATAAGCCGGGAAAAATAACATAATTGCCTCACAACTTTTTCCAGCGCAGTCACTTTTTACTATTCATAAAAAATTCAGTTTAATTCTGCACACGGCCAGCAATTATCAAAGTCCTTTGATTATTAATAAGATTAAAATTATAAACATTGCGCACTTACAACATGAAAAGGTATTTTACAAGCCAATTACAACGACGTTTAATAAAACCTGCAGCAATGACCAGCCGCGCGCGGCAACAGCCAATTAAATAATTAAAAAAACACCGAGTATCACACATATTTTCCCGACGATTCTTCCCTTTTCCGTGCAAACTCCAATGCATAAAATTATCGGAGCGTTAACTTGTAATATAATAATTCTCGCGATTTTTAATTTCTCTCTCTCTCTCCCAACCCTATACTCCCTCTCTTCGGAGGAAATACAATAATCTACATGTAATTATATATACGCTCGGGAGTGATTAATATCATTGTAATTAAAAAATGTAAAGCGGAAAAAGGGCGATATTTATCAGATCGCTTATCTGCGTATATACATATACGCGCGTCTCTTTCTCGTCGCGAGAACGGCTTATTAAGCGTCGTCCTAGTCCTACACAGGAGAGAGAGGAAAAACCGGTCGTTGGCCGGTTAATAGATGTCGCCCACTCTCATTACGAGATTGGATGCTAATACGCGCCGTATATATATCACTGGCGACGGATCGGCCGACGGAGCGTATTAAGCCGCGGGGAAAAAGGCGTTTCTTTTAATTTCATAAAATATGAGATCGAGTCGCGTCGCCTGCGCTCGGCTATTCCCCATTGCCGGGAATGCCGCTCGCTCGGTTTTGCTATTCTTGTTCTCGCTCTCCTGATCTGTACGCCGCGCCAAGTCAATCTCTTTTATGCGAGCTCGCGTTAACTAATAAAATGGAGGGCCCCGAGTCTGCGGCATGGGAGGAGCAGGCGTTTAATTGATAATGATTGGGAGGGGGAGGAGAGTGACGGACGAGTAGAATGTAGATCTTGAAATAATTAAATTTTGATTTACAAGTTATATATACATGTTGTTTCAGAAGTTATGAGCTCTATTAAGGTTTTCTTGCTTGAATATTGTTATTTTATAGTAGGGGAGTTTGAGGCGCATGGCTTGCATCAAAGCAACTTTTTCTATAAGACCTTATAGCTTATATATTATATTTGTTTTCATAGAAAATATATAGATTCTTTACCTACGTTAGAAAGCCTCTTTTGTGCTATTGCGAGAATTTGTATTTTCTGAGCCATCCTTCTTTATTAAGCATCCTTCCTAAGGATCTAAAAAAAAAAAAAATAATCTATAAACCCCGGCATAAATCACTATCATATATATACCCGCGGCCGCTAAAAACAAATCGTTTCTCAACCAGCCATAAACACCTCCCTTCATTCTCTCCCCAAAGCACCCGCAAAAATCCCGCGTATATATCTCGCATACCCTAAAAAAAGAAAGAAAAAAGGGCAACAATGGAAAAATCCAAAAAAATGATCTCCATTATTCCATACTCCAGTCTCCCCCCGGGGTCCGCGGGCGCACAAAAAAAAGCCATCAGAGCGTCATCGGCGCGCGCCAAGGCCCGGACATGTCCCCGAAATCACGTGCCGCAGGGGCGCGCGCGCGTGCTACAGCAGCTCTGCGGATGTCTTTTTATCCGTGTCTCGCGCGCGCGCAGCGGTATAGCCTGAGCAGCAGCTGCCTCCGCACCTCCGATCTCGACGACTACATAATGAAAAGCCATAAACCGCAGAGAGCGAGACAGAGAGAGAGAGAGAGAGGGAGAGCGGCGGCCGTGCCTGCGCGCGCCTCCCGAGGATAAATCGGGAAAGCAAGATTAATGGCGCGTATATAGGTGTACGCGTATATACATACTTTTTAGCCGGCAGTGTAGTAGCGCCAAGACGTGCGTGTATGTGTGTGTGTGTATATGGAGGCGTGCGTGTACGAGATTTGTCGTTGATATTCGGGCGCTATAATGACGGGGAATCCGGAAAGGCTGCGAGTTTTTGGGGGCGCGCGCTATTGTTGTTGCGCGCGTGGCATGGGAGGGGCAAGAGACACAGGGGGTGTAATAAGTCATCGATGTAGCTGCAGGCGCGCGCTTGCGTGCAGACTAGAGCGCGACGATGAGAGGAGTAAACATGGCTGGCTTTGAGCTTCGAGTGCGTCGGTAAATATTTTCCCTCGGATCGCGCGCCGGAAGAACTTCTCCTCGGCAGCCGAGCGCGGAGCTGCAGCCGCCCGGATTATTTACGTCTTTATTAATTCTAATTTGGAAGATTCTTCGGTATACTCGGCTCTTAATGATTTTTGGGTTAAAAGGTTGAGCGGACGTTATTAATAATTTAATTCAATGAAAATGTTGCCACGCTTTCCAACAACGTTAATATATTTTGTCATCATCCTGACGGATTATTCTATTACGAGCTTTGGAATGACAATTTGAATCGATATCGCACCTGTTTTCAGTAAATTATTACTTCATTTCAACGGTCCGTCACTCAGCGTGAAAGTCACAATTATGCCTTCACTCTTTTTAATTGGGCCATAATTCACTGGAATAGACTGAAATTTTCATTTTCATCGACGATATTATTCTTGCTCTCGAATGAATAAAAATAAATAGCATTCATATTCGCGAGCAAATATACATTTCATATATAGCGTTAGCTCGATTCTTCGTATACGATAATTGCGTTAACAATGCGTTTAATTATAAAATATATCACTTTACTTTGTTCATATTTTCGAAAAGCGTGTTACCTCGACACTACCTCATACCGCAAATGAACGATTTCTCAAGTCACTCCAACAATGCCACAGCGATCAACCCGCGCAATTTCAAAAAGTATTTTTGCTCTTTCAATAAGAGCTGCTACAGTTTATCCATTTCATTCAAGTTCAAAGTGCATCAACGAATGCGCTTACATATAGCGTTCACGTTTAATAAACAAGGCGTTCTAGATTAATCAAAGGCGTGCGCAAGTACCTGAGAGAGGTATATATAGACTCGACAAAAAAAAGTGAGTGAAAAAATAGAGCGAGAGAGAAAGGAGATAGAGAGAGAGGGAAGGGGGCGAATATAACACGGATGAATCCCCCTCTTTATAGGTTGAAAAGGCACTAATTTAATTAAAGTCAGAATGCCCGGGCAAAAGCCAACGCCACGCGCTCTTTTTATCCCCAGCAAATCGTGCAAAAAGGCTACTCAATCTTTTTCATCTTCCGAGCTTTTAGAACGGACTTGAGCGCGGGCTCGCGCGCGCCTCCTCTTTGTTTTCGCAGCGGCTCGTTTTTTAACGCCGCGTTAATTCGTCATTTCCGCCCGGGCGTGTGTAGTCGCGCGATAAAAGGGTCGGATTATCGCGACGAATAGAGCGCGCGGCGAGGAGTATTCGGAGGAAAAAGTCAAAGGCTTATACTAAATACGAGGTCGGAGGGGATACTAATAAGCGCCGTAAATTTGAGCAAATGGGCGCGGGAGAGTGACGACGAGGTTTACAAAAGATGCGAAGGTTCGCGGGGACGGGAATAGGATATCGTGTGCACAGTACGCGGAAAAGTACATAAAAATGAACGTCAAAATATACAAGATAGCTATGGAAAATGGCGCGGGGTTGACGAAAACTTCATAATATTGCAAAAAATTGCGTTAAAAGAACGCGTGTATTAGTTCAAGACATAATTACGCGTTATTTATTATGCGAATTCTCTGACAAAATGACGCCACGACAGTAAACTCAACTTCTTATACTTAAAAAAATAGCTATATACATTCTATAGATTACACATGACCCCAGCGACTGTATTCCACTTTTAACCCGAACCACCGATAAATAACTAAAATACACACACACAGGCAGGCTGCACAATGCACCTCGGCATCAACCTCGGCGCGGAGCTAAAATTTACGGGCACAGCTCGCACACGTCCAGCAAAATTCAATCGCACATCTCATATTCCCCGGCTTTACAGCCCCGCGCGCGCGCGCATTACGTCCGCCTAACGAACCTATCCGAAAACTTCATACTCCCCAGCCACATCCCAACCTCGGCCCAAAAAAAAAAGAAACTCCGCTCGCTCCCTTGTTACCGTAAAATACACGCATCACCTCGGCGCGCCATATAACTCAAAGCCCCATAACTCGCGCATCGCGCATCGCACTAGTTAAGGCTCCCGCGATCGCCGCTTTAATTATTATTTATAGTTTTCGATTGTTGCGAAGAAGCGGGCAACGAGGCGTTGCCTGATTTGAATTTCCGCGTTCGCGATCTTGGCGTGTAGAGAGAGAGAATGTTGCCGAGGGGGAGGTAGGACGTTCCCTCTCGCTGCATGCGCTGCACGTGTATTATATACAGAGAGCTATTGTGTCGATGCGCGCGCGAGGCCTAATCGATTGGCCGACCGTGAATTTCTCGCTCGCGCGAGCGGAGAGAGTTCGTTGCGCTTCGAAGGCGAATTACGAGGATGACTGCGGCGTTATCGCACGCGAATGATGCAATGGCCGTATGATCGTTTAGTCGAGGCGTTTTTTTTTTCTTTTTCAGGGAATTTCGCCCGAAGGCTGAAGGTGTATTTTAAGAATATTGTTGTTACGCGTGATAAATTTTCTTCTGTGTTGTTATAGATATTTCCGAATTATTCATATACATTTGACATACGAGTATTGCGAGAATATTTGATACCTCAGTTTCATATAATTATATATGTGTATATATTAATATCTGGAGAGATGATTTCCGAATAGAATGGTACCATTAATAATCCAGTGACGTGGGGGGGATTATAAATTCAAATTAATATGAATTTATGTATACACATCTGTGAAAGTTGCGGAAAAAAAATTCTCGCATATAAAAGGCATTTGAAATGCTGATACTCGCCGACCGGACACTGATGTAAGTTTTATCGACGATTACGAAATCGTATCATAGAAGAGCTCAAATTAATTTGTTTTCTCTAATTTCCAAGATACATAAATCAAACGCGAAAACAGGGTCCGCGGATCAGGATCCAGACCAAACGAAGGAAGAAAAAAAAGACTTTGTCAACCTTATAGTAACGGATCTTCGACGCACACGCGACTAATTTGATTAATTCCGCCTCATTGCGATGGCTTGTATGATTTATTAACCAATTTCGCGCTTCCGCGCACAATCGACGAAGCTACCGCGCGCGCGCGCGTTCAAGAAACACGATATTTTCATTAGCATAAGTCTTCATTTGAATATGTGCGCATACTCCCCGACATCAGTGTCTATCGGCTATACATATACACACATACGCGTGCCAGCTGAAAAATCGTCGCAATCCATAGCCTCCTACGAAATCAAAAGAGTATCAAAAGAAGCCATGAGCACCGGGCGATCGGCGTTATATATACACACGCGCATACCTGCGAGCGAGACTCGAAAAAAATCGCCCTCGCAACAGGTTCTCTCTCTCTCTCTCTCTCTCACTCTCCATTCAGCGCTTACGTGCGCGCTACACATTTCAACGTCGTGGACTATCATTTCTCTCTCTCTCTCTCTCCCTCTCTCTCTTCCACTGCAGCCATCATTGCATATATATACGTGTATACTCGCGTGTAGTAACGACCTTATCGAGGGAGGGGGGGGGTCGATTTAATAGCGCAGCTTATCGAGTAGGAGGAGAGGACTGCGCGCTAAATCCTAAATGTCATTTCCTTGGGAGATGCATCGCGGAAAACTGGCTCCCGAGAATGTCGCTCGACACGACGGAAGTCGCAAGCGAGGCAAATACAGAGGGATAACGAGGCCGATATAGATTGGATTAATTCCAGGTACTGATGAAATGGCTGATCTGAGCTGCGGCTATCATGATCATCAGTGAGCTGGCGAGATGGCTGTATATACATATATATATATAGCTGTGGAGAGCGATGCAAGGGCGGTTGCAGTACCGCTGGCTCCATCTCTTGGACCGAGGATGCACCGAAGATCTGAGCCCTGGTTGCCCTGGAATGATGATTTCGGAAGTTTAATAAGTATATAATACAATAAGTTATTTAAGTCTACGTAAAAATATAAATGTGTAAGGTTATAAGCATTTCATAAATAGCACTTCTATTGAATTATCGTTTACTTTACGAGCTCATTCGATAATTATAGTAATAAGATTTTACATTGCAATATCTAGGATGATAAAACTTGAAGGGTACTCATCGGCGACTACGAGGCAGCTGTTAATGCATCAATTACAAAGAAGAGCCTTGCTTCCAGTCGTAATCTTTTATTAATCCTATAATGGACACTCATATTTTTTCTCCCTATTAAAATAGTCGTTCTGATTATTCAAATGTTAGCACTCCAATAAATGAAGCCGAAATCTCTTTTCAAGATTGTAATACGTTCCATTCCATTAAAAAAAAACACACCCACACACAAAACTTATCTTTGCAAATAGCCTACGCGTAATCATATCATTTTTGTACACACAGGGATACCGTTTGAAAAGAAAAGTGAAAGAAAACAAAAGGACAAGCAAATTAGTGACTTAAAGCAGATTAAACAAAGTTACGAGAACACTTTATGAAGTAGCAGTGGGAAGAGCTCCGGGCTCGAAACTTTGGACAGACGTAGGGAAAATAAGGAAGAGAGAGAGAGTCGAATCTTTGAAGACTTTATATACATATAATTATGTAATTGTCTTAGCAATTCAAGTATTAAACTTTGTTTTAATTTAAAATCCAATTTCCCAAAGGGGACGGGTGTCACGAGGAGGCAAGACGAGAGGCGGGGGTTAGACAATAAAATCGCCTCTAATTGATAAAAAGTTTTCGAGCCGAGTGCAATGCCAATATCAAAGTTAAACAGGGGGACATCTCAGGCCTCCGACTACACCACCGAATGCCTAGTAATTCCAAAAATATATAATCGCTCGACGTGTAACGGAACGCACTGGTGTACCTTCATAACACGCCTATAATATAAGCGTTGTTTAAGACGCGTCATAAAACGCATACGCTACAAATTCATTTTTACACGGGAATCATCAGTTACAACACACGCCCGTTAAAATCCATTAACGAGGCAATCAAACGGCGCGAACCCGTCCGAATCGATCGCGTCTTGGAAATGTTGCCGAGGCTGAAAAGCCGCTACATTGATAAACGACAAGGACTCGCGCCGCGACGCGAAACGATCGATAAACCAGCATTAAGCAAACATACGCTCATTGCAGCACTGCAATACCATCCCTCCCTCTCTTTCTCTCTCCCTCTCTGTCTCTTCCCACTACCGAATCTCACACGCCTGCAGAGCCTCGCCTGCTGCGCGTATAAACCTGGCAATAAAAGCCCCTACCGCACACGCGGGGGTGAAAAAAGAGCGAGGCAGGAAACAGGCTCGCGGATAACTTAATATTTATTATCCGGCGAGATTAAATTTTAAAGGCCGGCTCTCTCGGGCCGTCCTAATGATACTTTACATCGCGCGCTAGAGAGGGACCGCCGCCTCCAAAGCGCGCGCGCGTAATCGTAAAGCACGGCGGCGGCGGGGCTAACGCAGCGGAACGATCGCTATCGCCTAGCGCTTTTTTAGCCCCGCCTGCGCGCACCGTCGCGCGCAACCGCGCGAGCGATTGAGGGGCCGATGTAATCCCGGAGAGAGAAAGAGAGATGCGATTGATCGCCGGCAGCGCGAATTCCAGGGCGACGCGCGAGACAGCGAGCGAAGATGACGACGACGCCTACGGTGATCTTCTACCTCGCTGTGAAGCAGTTCTTTTTTTTTTTTGCTGCGAGGGAGGATAGGCGAGCGGCAAGTTCCGTTAGGTGAAGGTATTTGAGCTATCTGTGAAATTTGCTTGCGCACTGGTGAGTCTTTAGGTTTTGTTCCGAAAGATTTGTTGACAGGAATGTTTCGGGAGATTATAAATTATGTGAAATTAATCGTAATTGTTTGTTTAATACGCTGCAATAAGTGCCTCGAAACGTTACGATTATTAAGGAAACCAATGGGGAATAGGTAAGATGTTTTAAATTAAGCGAGTGATTTATTATTTTAGGAAAGACAACGTCTCGGAAATACCATACTTTTTTTCAGTTGAAATGAGTAAAATGAAAAATATCTTATTTACAGCTATTTCTTCACGATTAAGAAAATAAAACTACGGTTAAGCATGAAAAAAAATTCGAAGCGTGTTTCGATTAAATCATGAAAAATCACTCTACGAATGAGTATCTATGTCTAAATATTTAGAAAAATCCGATTTCCTGCGGCCGTCGGCGAGAGAGAGAGAGAGAGCACTCTAATTGATTTAATTAAGCGCAGCTCTTATTGTAACCCATCTCCATAGGAGGAGCCGGAACGCTTTTTCCTCTTTCGCGTAATTAATTATTCCCCGTAAGATAAATTACATCATGGGAGAAAGTGTATTTTACCTTCTTGCCTCGGAAAATTGCTTTTGTTTTTACCTTGGCGCGCTTTTTGCGTCAGAGCAGCGCGCGTCTGTGCCGACTGCCGACAAAAAAAAGAAAAAATAGCTTAAATCTCAGGATATAAAGCAAATGGGCTGAGGAAATTGTAATTTGATTTTCATTGCGGAAATCGCGTATAAAGTTGTGCGTACTTTGACGTTATAGCCAGACGGGGTAGACTCTGATATTTATGAATACGAGTGATGGTTATATATTTTACGCTGCAACGGCGAGATTAAATTGTTATGATACATATTTTAGCGTTGTTGCGCTTAATATTAGAGAATATGCTGATGCGATGTTTTATTAAAAGTTAGCTCACATAAATAGTTTGATATCCGTTTTAAATTTTAAACATTCTTGTATAATAAAACATTAAAATACAATTTTAATTAACATTATAATAACGAAGTAAAATCATATAATGGATATGCATTAACTATTTTATCAGATAACTAAATCTAACACCCACAGAAAGATGTCTCTTATTGCTAGATCCGCGTTCACTGTTTTTAATTTCAATAAATTTAAAAAATATCCCACAGAAAATTAACATGCTTATAAATATCCAACACCCTCTTCAAAATGAAACTTCACACCCATCGAATTTCCATTCCCCAAAATGACTAACCCAAATCGCAATCCCTCCGTCTATCCCACCTAGTCTATTTCTACCCTCGTCCGCAAAAAGTTACCCGAGTCTCTCCAACAATGGCACGGCCGCCATAAAAAAATAAAAAAATAAAACCGAAAAGGAAGTCTACGCGCGTCTCACCGCGCGGAAAGAAATTCGAGGCATAGCGGCGCAAAGAAAACGAACAGATTCCTCGCAGTGGGCTATATATATATATATATTGTGTACACGAGCTCTCTGATGCAGGTATTATATACGTGAGACGCGCTACATAGAAAGAGTGAGAAAGGGGGGGGGGGCGAAATAGACCGCCACCGCGTTCTTTCGACACGGTTCACGTTGCGCGGCGACTCTGCAAAAGGCGACGACGAGAGCGCGCGGTTCGCATATACGCCCTCAACCTTGACACGATTCAGCCCCTTTTTATCCAACGGGGCAGGTATATTATAAAGGCACACGAGTCGTGCCTCTTATGTTTTCGCAAGTCAAAACAAAAGTTCGCGTCAGAGGAAGAGAAAGAGGAAACGGGATGGGCGCCTTCGGATTATCTCGGACACGATGTGGCAGTGGCGGCTGGCGGCAGGCTCGCCCGTGCGGTTGTATAATTAATTGCTTTATTAGAGCGATGACTTAGGTAATGATAGTCGCTGCTGATGCGCGGCAGTTTTTGTGCCCGGTTGGTGCAGATGGGCCGAAGATGAATTCGCGCTAATTTTATGCGCGCTCATCGCGGCTGACGTCTTTTGTGCGTCTATTCATTTGTTACACGCGTCCGAGGCGTCGCAACATAAAAAAAAAATGATAAGTGAAGAGCATTCGTCACAATGGCTATTTTATAACACAGTAGACAAAATCAAACAAGCAAGCTGAATTGAAGCATATATAGTCAGATTATAGTCGGAAGTTCTATAGGAAGTGCGTATGCCCAATGGATACACATATACAGGTATAAGCTGTTATTTTATGTAAACAGCTTCGCTCTATAATCTGTCCTCGAAGATGTTATATTTTGCCCTGAGCTCCGGCTGTAATAAAAACATTCTGCCACACGATGAACTTGATAAATTCTCACTAATCCACTTGAGAATTTAACGACCCGAGAGCTGACAGCGAAAAGCATCGTGTCATTCTCCTTCTATAGCCTACAAGGAGGTTTACGGGAAATAACTACGGTACTACCTGCTTACTAAACGGATAGACGGGCGATCTGATAAAAAACTATTCTCTAACCGCTGATAAACAACAGGCGCTCCGTGAAATCTATTATTATCACAGTTAATATATATTTATCAAAAGGCATCTAAAATTCAATCCGAATTCGGAAAAACAGAGTAACCCGCATATACAAATACATACTGCGCATCTATATAAAATCGCGAGCACCGTTTGAACGTGAGTGATAGCAAAAGTGAATCGATTTCATGACGATTTCAAGTGATTTCATTACATTAGAGATTAAATTTATAGAACATCGTGTTTTAAAGCGTTATGTATATAAATAAAATGCACAATGGTTTTAGAATTTTCATAGTTTTTTTTTTGCAGAAATTTTTAGAATATTTCTATAAGACATTATTAATAGGAGAAATGTTTTTATTATTTACTTTAGATAGCGATATGAAAACTATATATACTGTTCCACTCTTAAAAGAATGATACCCGGATTTTTATTGGTCTGTAAGGAATAGCCGCGAAGATCCGCTACTTCCGTTACCTTTGAATTTTTTAAATTGAATTTTTATTCTTAACTATTTAAAACTAATAACTAAATCAAAATATACATAATCAAAAGATTAATTTTTTGAAATTAATTGTTTTGAAAAATTATCTGATTATCCTATCATTTATAAACTAATTTTAAAATGAAATTGTAATGAAAAATTATATTCATAACCTCGTTTGGATTTTTCTAGTATAGAATATACGCACGATAAAACTAGAAAAGTCGATCTTTTATTTGCTTTTCTCAGAATTAAGTAATCTATCATTACTAATAATCAGGAAGAGTGTTGCACATATGTGAAGCGGATTTTGACGGGTCTTTGAATGTCAATTTCTTGTATCGAAAATGAAACCCAGCCCCCGAATTTCTCAAGATCTGAGCCATCTAATCTGAAATATGCTTCATTCATTTGAACAATTATATCTCTTTTATTGGTGATCACTCTACAAGTACTTACTTTACAGAAACTAACAGAAAAGATAATAAAAGTAGGAGGAAAATGCTTCATTCTTAGCTTTGGTTCGTAAAAACAATGTTGATTGTGCTCCTCAACATATTTCTCAGAGATATTTGTACTCAATTTTTTTCATTATCTTTGATTGCTTAATACTTTCCTGAGCAATCAATATTTTTTTACGAAACAAAACTCAAACTGAAACTTTTTTCGCCTACTTTTCCAATCATTTCTGCTCGTTTCTGTAACTTAAGTACTTGCAGAGTGATGCCCGATGAAAGAGATATCATTTTTCAACAAAATGCAGCATATTTGAGATTCTTTTCGTACCTAGAGGGAAAGGCCCATTGGAACAAATTACAGGGGCTGAATCCTCATTATTCGAAGCCGGGAATCGACTCTCAGTAGACCGTATAAAAGTGGAAAATTAGAGCTTTCTGTTGCTTGTCTGGGAATTCGTCAACATAAAGAATAACGTTAATTTGTTGTCAACGAGGTTGTCAAGTACACAAGGTAAAAGTAGAAAATTAAATCTTTCCCTTGTTAATTCGCGAATAGACCAATATCAATTATCAACAAAGTTAAGCAGATGTCAAGTACACAAGATAAAAGTAGAAAATTAGATCTTTCCCTTGCTAATTTGCGAGTAGGCCAATATCAATTATCAACAAAGTTAATCAGACGTCAAGTACACAAGATAAAAGTAGAAAATTAGATCTTTGCTAATTCGCGAATAGGCCAATATCAATTAC
>JAPYZP010006985.1:0-19216 GCA_030522985.1 Torymus sinensis
TCTCTCTCTCTCTCTCTCTCTCACGAAGCACGCGCATATACGGCGACATATTGAATAGCTGCATGCGCCGACGGCTGCGTGACGGGGGCGTCAGCTGTTTCGCCGCTTTCACAGCGAACTCAAGAAAGCGCAGCGGTAGCGGCGCGCTTTTTGCCGCAGCAGTGCTTACAACGCGAACTTTGAGTCAACTTGTATATAGTTTGCATTCGTCACTCCCTTTTTCGCCGCGTGTATACCACGCGCAACGTTTCTTATCGAGGAAGTTTACCCCGTGAAACTTTTCGGCTGCATGTGTGTGTAATACACTGTTGTTTTTTTTTTTCTGTGTCGACAGTTGGGTGGAATTTTGGGACGAAGCGAGAGCATTGGCTTTTAATTCCATTTCCGCTCCGCTGGGAATTGTTTCGCCGGTGAAGTTTGCCGAAGTTGCGGAAGTAAGTCTATACCGGAGTGCCCAGGAGAGAGAAAGGGGAGGGAGAGTCATTTTTAAGTGCGCGTTGTTCTATTTAGCATTGAGCGCGAAGGAAGTTCCGAGTTTGTGAAATTTTTATAAGAGGGAAGGGGGTGGAGGCACTTTGGCAGTCAGGCTGTTTCGCACTTAACGGGTGCGCACGAAAACTGTGATTGCTAAGTATTAATGGAGATGTTTCTTTTTTTTTAAGTGGATTTATGTGTATTGAGTTTTGCGCTTGTTGGGATGCGGGAATAATAATTTTTTCATATTGGTTATCCAGTTAATTGTTATTGGAATTGACTAGTCTAGCTTAAAATTTCAGTGATTTTCGGATGTTATACCCATAAACGGAACATCGATTTAAACTGTGATGATTGTAACTTTGAAAATAATCGTTTAAGGTGACTTTAGCGGTCTAATAGGCCTAAGGTTATGAACATTTTTTATAGTGTTTTCTTTTCACATTCCAATAAAATTAGAGAAAAAAAAAAAGAAATTTGTTAGCTAATATGCAATGTCGCAAAAGTAGATTTTGTCCACTAAAAATAAATTCAATAAGAAATACTAATCTTTATTAATTTTTCATTCAACTTTAATCTAGAAGATCTCATTTTCTTCTATGTTTAATTTCAGGGAGAGGTAACCACATAAAAATAGAAGAAAATTCAAAACCTGCAAAGTTATATCCAATCGTTTGTTGATTTGTCCATGAATTTTATAGGCTATTGGATATCGGTACCTCCCCCTGAATTAAATGAGACCGTCGAAATTAAAAACGAATGGAAAATAAAAATGATTTTTATTTCTTATTGAATTTATTTCTAGTGGACAAAAAGTTTTTTCCTTGTTTTAAGAACCCTTTTTCCTTTTATACATATATCAGTTTTCAGATTGAAATGTGTAAACAAATCATTATAAAAATTCTTCATAGTTTCAGTTCTACTAGACCGCTGAAGCCACCTCCAAAAGTAGATATTATAGCAATATCGTCGCGTCGTATGCTTATAAATTTAATGTGTCAAACCTATATGCAGTTATAAAATTTAGTACATAGTAGCACTGTTTTAAATTGTACAGTTTTATCACGGCGCAGATACCGTGCATTATACATTTTTTACTGTAAGACTTTTCTTAGAACCCATATATACGAATTGCTAAACCAGTTCGCAGACCGGCAAAATATTCCGCGGTCTCCCTAGCAGATAGCAGAGGCGCCACTATGCGATATTTTATTACAGTCGCATACATAACAGCCAAGAACTACACCATCACCTTTATCTCGGCGCACATTACCACTGACCCTATAAGCACAGCACGCGTCTCCCTCTAACCGTACATTATACACGTAAATAGGTCGTCGATATGAATATTTCATCGGATTGAAGGAAATTGCAGCTATTAACGGGATAAAAAGCTTTATCTCCCGTGCATCCCTCCTGACCTTCTCTCTCTCCTCCTCTTTTTGTCGGCTTGGCAAATCTTCCATTACGCCACTCTTGCGCACGCGCATATCTACTTTTTTATATTAGAGAAAGAGAGAGAGACGGCGAAAAAGCAGACGTTCACCGCACAAGTGCGAACACACACACACACGCGCGCGCGCGCGAGCGATTCGATTTCCTCGAGCGGCGTTAAACCTCTTTTTCCGATAAAAAAAAGAAGAAGAGAAAGGAGGAGCTCGTGCTCTCTCTCTCTCTCTCCTCTCTTCTTCTTCGATCATATTCGGGTGCAGACGCGCGTGTTGGCCTCTTTTTCAGTTCTTCTTTTTTTTGCTTATATGAAATCCTAAGCAAAGGTAACGGGGGTGATGTGCGCCAGATCATATAGGGTTTCATACATATGTATAAGGAGCGCGCGCGTTCGACGATACCAGCGAGAGTGTGAGAGAGAGAGAGTGAGTCGGGTATAGTAAGAAACACCCCCTCCCAGGGAGTTTATAAATACTGAGTAGTTGATAAGGGGGGAGAAGCGAGAGGTGAAAAAGAAAATTCGTGTATCAGATTTTTCTTTCCTTTTTTTTCCTCTAGTTTGGAACTGGTGTGTGGAATTTCGCGAGACTTTGATGTGTTTTCAATGTAGGTCGCAGTAGTTCGTTAACTAAAACAATTGACGACTGGCTTGTATAACGTGCTTTCACGCGCCATTGGGCCAAAATAAAGGCTTATTTTTACTTTTTTCTAATTAAAAATAATAAAAAAAAAAGGAACAAATGTATACTGAAATTCCTAACTTTTTATTATCTTTTTCTAAAATCACCGATCAACTAGCAGATCGCGTATGTATACGTGAGCGTTCGGCGATAACAGTATAAAATAATAGGAAAAATATATATCCACGAAGGGCGCGAAGTGTAATGAGACGCCAGAATCACCGTTTACGCGCGGAATCCAATCAGCGAGTATCGGGCGATCAAACGACGACTGCCGCACGTGGCAGGGATACGGCCGACAATTAAATTGGACGAGCGTGTGTGACCCGATCGACGAAAAAAAAGCCAATTCACACGCGTACGGGGGGGCGAAGGGAGCTGGCCTGCACTAAAGGCGAAAAGTCATTCCTCCGAATGATAACGACTCTGACCACGTGTTGCTGCTATTCGCCAGGCCATTGAAAAGAGAACGAGTAGCTCGAGTTCGGCGCCGCGGCCGTTTTCTTCTTATCGTCTTCTTCTTTCTATCCTCGGCTGCAGCAGTTTGCGAGATATGACTGCGATTCTTCGAAAGTTCGTGAAAGAGCGAGCGAGAGATTTAATGCGATACATCGCGCGTCGAGAGGTGAGCGTCTTGGGAGTCGAGTTTTATCGTGACGGGGTAACGGCAGCGCAGATAATCGCTGCGATGGAAATTTTTATGGCTCTACTTGGGAGATAGAAGAAAAAGTATTATATTGTTTTAATGCCTTCATTGCCAGCTCGATATATGCTTAGCCAAGGTTTCGATAAGCGCATGCTGTTAAGTGATTCCAGAGCTGGCCTGTAATTGAATTAGATTTGTGAAAAATGTTAAGGTAACTAGGTTATAGAATCGCACGAAGTAAGGATGTTGATCATTAATGATGTTAACTGATGTTTAATCATTTTGTGTAAAAACTATGCCGATGTATGTACACGGTTAAAAATTTTGTGTAAAATAGGAACATTTATATTTTACGCAAACTTTGTGTAAAATAGGCACATAATTTTTAAGAGTGTACGTATATGTTCGTATGTAATCAAGTTTATGGATTGTTTCAGCGAAATTTCGACAAATGCAAACGAACTTTGGGCCAGATACTCGTTTAATTATATATACGTACCGGATAGTCCTATTTTGAGCCGAATCCATCGGAAAATAAAAAAAACGTCAGAGCAAATAAAAAGTTGAAAAAACCAATGTATAGAAAATTAAATTTTCAGTATAAATCTAGCACATGCCTAAAATTAATTAAAATACGTCTTTTTTTACATTGAAAAGTTTTTTCTATGACCAATGTTTATAAACACAATGGTGTGACAAAATAATCGATTTTTCCTCGTTACTTGGCAGGATTTGATTTTACACAAAAATATTAAATGTACAAGTTGTAGATAATATTAAAACAAAACTTTGTTTCTATTATACCTGAAACAACGATTAAAAACGAATCAAAATAGTCAATTTTCGGCCATTATATAAAAAACAAATAATTTTTGATAAATACGTTACAGTTTTCGTCAAAATATAATACGTAACAGTTTTTGCAATATCAAACATATACGGTTCTCCTAAATAGTATCAGTCATGCCTTACGTGTAAAAGCAAAAATTTTATATACATATATACAGCTAGTTTTCTAACATATAACTGTCAATTTTCATCACAAAGCCTGCGCTATACCGAAGTTTCGACTCTCCCAGTAATTAACTACTTTCTGGAATAATAGCGCACGAGCAGAATTAATAATTCACTCGAATACGATATTTGTAAATTAAACTTTATAATTACATTCGCAGCTCTCGGCATTAATAGCTCACGCTAGCGCGTGCGCGCACGGCCGGGTGTATACCGTGCATTTAGCGCGGCTAATTACTCTATTGCGCCATTCAGCTCGGTTACAACGCCCGCGCGTTTGACAGTGATTAGCAATTAGTATAGTCGAATTTTTATCTCTAATATATTAACGATTATACGCCCGCGCGTCACTCGCCGCGCGCTCCTTTTATGCGACGCACGTCGCGTCGCGTGGGGTGGGCGCCGTAAATTAAAAACTTCACGTCCACCGTCAATCAATTCACATTTACTCAATTAAACAATAATACATATCGCTTTGTAAATGCATATATTCCAGCTTTTCAATTATAAATAAATCAAGCGTTAAGCACCGTATAAAAAAAGTTAAACTCGCGCGTATATCGTATGTATAAAGACTCGGAAAATTGAACAACGCGCGCGCGCCCACGCGTGTAACCGACCGTGTAAATTCGACGCTCGCGCGAGTCTGTATATAATGCGCGTGTATATAGCTGTTACAAAGCCCTTGTAACTTTATGACGCTATACATCGGTCACAAATGAACGATATTCTACATTGAGGGGAAAACAAAAAATCGCCTATATTTACATGTTTCACAATGACCGAATTTACATTCGCCCGTGGTTTATATTCGCATTACATCCGCGCGTCGTAATTCACGGCGACCTTTTTTTTTTGTTATTTCACATTACACACGCGCGTGAGCCTGCCTCGACATCAATTAATTCAACCGCAGCGGGGGTGTATTGTTCGCCAAAATTACACGCACGCTGTTCGAACAAACAAACGTTGGCGCTTGGGTTACGCGCTTCCATTAAAAATGCACACGAGAGTTCGGCGATCAATCAGCCGCGAAATTCATTCACTATAATTATATACGTGCAAGACGAAAGCCCAACGAGGCATATAGATACCAACACACAGGAGGGACAGACTCGCAGATAGCGAAGGGACCCTGCACGCGAGGATATAAAAGATGTAGCGAGCGCGAGAGAGGGAGAACGAAGAAAGCGTGATGAGGGAAGAAGGAGCGCTCGGGGGAAAATCAGATAAACGGGACCGTATTTCCACCTACTCTCCTAGAGAGGGAGGGAGAAAGAGCGGAGAAACGAGCTATCGCATTAAACGCCAATACTATAAATAATGCACGATTTCATTTTATACACCCGCGCGCGTGCCGGCGCCATCCAGTAAAATTAAATCTCGAGCGCCAAGAGGGAGAGAAAGCTCTCTGCTTGACTTTGTTCTTTGGGAAAAAACGATCGGACTTTATTTCCTGCGCGTAAGTCGACAATGACAGCGAGACGACGGTCGGACGGGGGGCGAGGGAAATCGCGCGAGGCCAGGCGTGACAACCAAATTTCCTTTTCGTAAACGAGACTGTCGAATTTTCCTCTTTCTTTCCTTATTTCCTCGATAGCGAGCGAGCTAAGCGATTACTGCATATAAGCCAGATCGTATAATTCAAGTGGTCGTGTCTCGCCTCTGTCGCGATGGTTTTCTTATATTCTTTAGTTTTTGATGTGGCGCGGCGACTTGAAAAGTCATGGGTTGCCGCGCAGCGGCGAGGTAAATTTTCTTGAAATAAAACATACAGCACTTGGCCAAGTTTTCCCATTAAAAATGTACCATAAATGCATGAAAATTTTCGCGCCGGCACAACGACAAGTTATTTCATCTTTCCGCGAGGAGGTGTATTATACATAAATTTTGCGAAATGCGCGCGCGCGTGTTTGTTACATGTAAAACGAGAAACTAACTTCAACAATACGCTATGTGTATATATATTTTTAACGCCACAACGACGACAACGACACACGACGGCGACGACGGCCAGCCATAAAACCAAAATCATTCTCACTCTCTTACTCGCGAGCATTCCCTCGACGACGGCCAGACACACATAAACACTCGAGCGGCCCATTTCGATTTATTTGTCAAGAAAATCCAACTCGACTGAAAAACCCTCTCGCCGCGCGCGTCCCATTGTTATCTCGACGACAATGCTGGAACGCCGACTCTCTCTCTCTCTCTCCCGCCGTCCTCGCTATATATAGGACTGTACAGACTCGGGAGACTAGAGAGAGGGGGAGGGGGAGAAAAAAGGGGTGAAAATCCCGGGACAGGGTGAAAAAACGAAATTGAAAACTGCCACGTCCGTCCATCGAAAAGATTTTTCCCGTAGATTTAGCTCTTATCCTCCCTCTCTACTCTTTTTTCCGCCTCGTTCTCTCTTTCGAATGGCTTTGACGCGGTGGCGCGGGCGCGGGGGTGGAGGAGGCGGAAGAGAGAACATCTGCATGAGGAAAAACGGTGCGCTCGCGCGAGCACAATAAGCGTTATTGGTTTCGAAATGCTCGGCAAGTGCCAGAGCGACACTTTTTCACCACTGCGCGCGCCTGCCTTATCTGTCGCGCTGCTGGGGGATGACCGGTCGAGAGCGGTTTTCATTCAGCCAAGGGGAGGGGAAAAAAACCAGGGTAACGGCTGACTCACGCAATATGGGGATGTGTGTGTGTGTGTGTGTGTGTGTGTGTGTGTGTGTGTGTGTGTGTGTGTGTGTGTGTGTGCCTCGAGAGTATTTTATACGGCGCGGATATGTCAATCACCCGGAAAGTCGTCATTCGGAGGGGTTTGAAAAATTGACTTGTTATATAATGGTATATATGTGCAGGCAAGATGTCTTGCTGTCTTTTTGACGGCCACACGTGGAGTTTTGTGCGAGGGTGACGTTGTTGAGTAGAATTGTCGGTTCTTTGTTGGTGACTGTCGTAGGAAAGAAAGATGTGTTTCGTCAAATCTATGAAAAATCGTATTGTATTTACATGTTTGTTATTCATTATTTTCTGGAGAACTTTATTCAGAAATTCATTGCTACAACACTGAGAGAAAGGTTTTTTAAAAATGTTTATATTTAACATGGCATTGTAACTATTAACATATATATGTTAATAGTTACAATGGCATGTTAATAGTTATGGCCGAAAATTAGTTTTTAATGTTGACATTTCGATAAATAATTTTACTAAATAGTTAATTGATTTTTCGCCCAGAAAGATAGAAATAGAAACATTGTACACTATTTTTTTTTTGTTTTATGGTATTTATCTTTAAAGCCTTATTCCTCAAAATATTGTTTTTTGGACTTTAGCGTCACAGTTTTCTTGATTTAAAAGTGTTTAGTTAAAGTATTTTTTTTAAATGATAAAAATTCATGAAAATTGATCAAATTAAGGAAAAAAAAATTTTAAAGCCAGAGCTTCATGCTAAAGTTTGATGTATTACAAGTAATTTGGTCCCTGGCCCATCAAAATCAATGGATCAGCTGGCAAAAAAATGACGCAGAAGTTTTTTTTCTTCAAAAAACAACATAATTCAGTATAATAAGGGTTTAAAGCCCTATCATAAACAGTTTTGTACTAAAAATAAGTTATATTAATAGTAAATATTATTTATTTTATAGTAATCTTATTTTAATTTATTTTTTTAGGTGAATCGGTCTAGAAGTGCCATGAGGTATAAGACTCCCTTAATTAAAAGACATGTGCAAAATTAAAAATGCTTTGAGAACAAAATTCAGGATTTCATTTTTCGCGTATAATCATTTTGTGTAAAATAATAACGTGTAGAAACCATCCTATGCCCATACATCACTGAAAATGGCTAAAATGAACTAATTCTGGGCGGAAAATAGTTTCTATACAATAAATTCGAAGTTTTTTGGAGGGGGGGGGGGGGGGGGCTCCGGAGAAGCGGTCGTGCCTAAAAATGAAAGTTAATTATGTACGCGCGTCAAAGTGAACGTTGTCGACTGGGAGTTAAGTTTTCGCGCGAGATAAGACGGCATTTTATATAAAAATTTGAATAATAAAGCGAAATGGTAATGAGAACGGCACTCTCCGTTTGTATATGGGCGCATATTATGTGTAAAGTTTCTTTCATACATAATCCAAAGTAGTATACAAGAATCATAAATTTCAAGCAAAGTTAATCTTCTTAGCCCACGGGGTAAAATAAAGCGAAGCAGTGTACGTTTTCAGAAGTGCATTATCTTAATTCAAAAATACATTGTGAAATTAAACCGGCGACGATGATGCACGCGCCGCGTCTGACTATATTTAGCACTTTTCCACTTATTTACTCTGCTGCTGCATTTTTTCGTTAACGCGCACAAGCCAACATTCGTTCTAATAATAGAGATTTATGGCTACACAGTAATAAACATTAAACACCTCATCCCTATATAAAAAAGCATTTCCCATCTAAAAATTTGTCTACCAAATCCTTCTAAAAAAAATGACCGCCATTATATAAGAAAACGAACGAATATCGAATCTATATCCACTGCGGCGACTTAGTTGCCTCAACTATACCGAGCAAACACGTATGCTGAAATTCTTCAAAAATTCTCTCCACCTCTGAACGAAAATCACAGCGCAAATCCCTTCAGCGTATAATAAACCAGAGCAAAAACGCTTTCACGCCCGTGCATCAATATATACACGCGCGCACGCACCATCCGACGACAAGCCGCACGCACGCGAAACAACCCACAGCCACGACGACGACGACGATGCTGCACGCACGCACGGGGGGTAATAAAGTCCGCGGCCGCGTTAATGTAATTAGCGAAATATCCTAATTAGCCCTAATGCGATTAGATCGCGAATGATGATTTTAATCTCATCAACGCTATAACCCTCTCCTGTACTCTCCGCGCCGCTGCTGCTCCTGCTGCTGCTGCTCTGCTGCCAGGCGCACATGCAATTAGAATATCCTCGACCGCGAAGTGGTTACGCGCGCGCCCCGAAACTCCCGGAGCACTTTGGCTTGCTGCTGCTGCTGCCTCTCTGGTCCCGGCAACAGGCACACGTATTATATACACGCGCAGTCGTGGTGCACTCGAGCACGAAACAATTTTGCGAGCGCGTCGGTCCTCATCGGGCGAGCGAGCGAGGGAGAGCGAAAATATACGGCCATTGTTAACGACGAGAGGAGAGAGCGAGAGGGGAGGAGGACGACGACGCCGGTCTATCTCGGGCACAGGCGCTTGTCTCTTTTAGCGCGATGGATCGGCCGCCGCGCGCGAGCCACTTAACTCGCCACTTTTCTCCCTCGCTCTCGTCGCCACCTATAGGCGAAATTCCCATTTCGGGCGTATAGCGCCGTCGTCGGAGGGCGACAATTTTAGGGCTTTCACACACGATTTTTTCCCGTACGAGGATTAACAAAAGGTCGTTGAATATGTATGCGTTCACACGATGAGATCGAAAGATTGCTGAATGTATAAAAATGATTTTATAGGCATATTCTAGCGGCCACCTCCCTCGTTCATCCCCTGGCTTTCGGTCAATTTCGTTAATGTTTCAAGTGACGTTGGCAGCAGCAGCAGCAGCAGCGCGATATCTTTTCTGAAAGCTCGGAAATTTACGATCGTGCGGCCGGTGGCGCGTGTTAACGATGCATTGCCGAACTATTACTCAGGCGCGCACGAGCGAGTGGGCCTGGCTCAGGCCGCCATTGGTTTATTTAGCACTAAAATAGTTTCGCTGTTGGCTATATACTCGCCCTCCCCGAGTTGCCGTAAACTAATATTTACGATATTTATAAATGATAAAGCGTACATATGTCGACGCCTGCGGTTGTGTACACGTTGATGTTTTTCGGTTCGCTGCGGGGTTGCTTGAGGTAATGTTTGTTGTGGCTTTGTGATACGTAGGTGGATTAACTAACTAGGTGGACGGAAGCGTATACGAGGAAATGATAATTAGAAAGATTGCGTGTAACGAGAGAAAGAGAGAGAAGACAAAAGAAAAAAGGCTATAGAGTGCGACGACTGCGTGGTGGTGTGTGTTGCGACGTCAAAGGCTTCGTGTAATCGTCGCTGTGAAAATTTCGTTGTCAGGGTGTATAGCTTGAGAGGAAACTGAACGTACATGAATTTCTAACTTTATCGTTCAATTTTGGCCTGTGCGGATATTTTAGCGAATTATTGCTTGTATATACGTCAAAATTTTAATGAAACGGTTGAAGCAGCAACGATGAATTTCAGTCGCGAAAAATATATAGTTGCATATAGCCCCCAGACGCGCGGGCATAAAAGCTCATTCACAAGTGGTTGCGTAAAAGAGAGACGAGAGCCGGCATCGGCTTTCGCTGCGCGCGTGCGCGTGAAAGAAAGCGAGACAGAGAGAGAGAATCAAATGCGCTCGACGACCGCGCGTAACGTATTTTTTCCGCGCGCGAGCCTCGTTTTCGGGCCGCCAAAGAGAGAGAGAGAAAGAGTGAGAAAGACAGTTTCGCTCTGAACTTCGTTATCCAGACGAGGCCGAACGCGCGAGCGAGCGCTCGTGTGCGCAACGCTCGGCTATAGAAAGCGAAAAAGGTTCACACGGCAAAAGAGAGAAGCGTGCGAGAGAGGGAGGGGGGCGAGAAATGGAAAAAAAGAGGGCCAGAGGCTTGGCTCTACTGCTGCGCGAACGAGAGCAACAAAGATGAAGTAGAGCAAAGGAAGCGGTGGGAGGGAGAGGGAAACAATGACATGAAGAGCGTGAGCGGGAAAAAGGGGGAAAAGAATCTTTCGGAAGGAGCGTGAGAGAGAGAGGCTAAAAGTTGGATGAAAAGACTATCGTCGCGCGATTTTTCCCTCTCTCGGACTCTCTCTTTCTCTCCCGCGGAAAGCTGAGATGACGACGGCGCCGATGAGCAGCCGGAGAGAGAGAGAGAGGTAGGGACGGGTCTTTCGCGAAATTTTGCTACTTTCGAGGCCGCCCCCGCCGCCGCTGGTAATTGGACGACGACGAGGACGGCAGAGCGCGGTGGCTGCCTGCGAAAAACTCGAGTTTACGCCGTCGTCGTCGCTCGAGCTATACGTGTCTGCTATAGGAGCGAGCTGTTGCATGCTCATGAAGGTAGCAGCAGCAGCGGCAGCGTCTTTACGAGCTCGTAACTCGTGCTGCATTATTTGCGCGGGCGCGCGGAGGCCCTTTTTTCTCTCTCCATCACTGAATAATGCAGCAGGGCGGCGGTGGCTGCGATATTGAAATCAACTTTTCATAACCGCGCCCTGTGTATTGTTATTCGCCTGCTGCTGCTTTTTTTTCTCCCTTTTTATTTTTTTTTATACTCTCTCGAGAAAGCGAGGTGGGAGAAGGTTGATAAGACCGATGAATTTCGAAGATCGGGTAGTCGTTTAAAAAGCACTCGCCGCGGCGGGAGTATAAGGAGAGAGAGCGAGAGAGCATTATTGGAAAAAGGTTAGTTGCGGTTTTCCCGAAACACGCCCGCCGAGTAGAGAAGGGATTAAGAGGCGGGGAGAGAAAGAGAGAGAGAGAAAAGAGGAGTATTTGTATGTTAAACAACGAGCTCGCGCGAGCGCGCGTGGGGCTCTAATCTCTTGGTAATCGGGTCGCCTTGAGCAAATTGAAGAGGGACGATTCTTTGAGGAGAATAAAATGGGCTGGTTTTTGTATAGTGGCTCGTTGGTATAAAGACGCGGGGCTTGATGGTATATAATTGACAAGGTTATCAGAATGTCATAACGGCGGTGCAAACGTCGTCGACGAACTCCATTACCGTATTATATTTTATGTTTCTTCTCTTTTTATACACACGTTATAATGAAAGAATTATTTCCCCATTATTTAAAATTCAATATTTCTTCAGCTTATAATTCAACCTGATTAAACGCAATCTTGCCGACTTGGCATTCACCATCCGGTAAACCCTCTCTTCTATACAATTCTTCGCACCTCCAACGCAGCTGCCGCATTGCTGTTTGCGCGGTATTGGCATTTCCCAGCCGACCGACTCCCCTGGAATCCGCGTCCCCGTGATTTCCCACCGCACCGGCTATAAGCCCTCGCGATCTATTTCAATGTCCGATCCATCGCTGCATACAAACGCGCGCACACACACACACACACACGTGAGCGCCGTACGGAATTTTTTCGCTTTGATTTTATGAAATCCATATATATGCGCCCGCTGTGGTATATAGAGCGGCACGTGTGTGTACTCGTGGAATATCCGATGCCTCGGTGTACGCGTGTGTGTATTACAGTAACTCGAGAGGACCAGCTTGTCTCTCAATATCTCTCTCTATTTCTCTTGTATAGATGTACATAGTACGCACGTATGCGTGTGTGTGCAGTGTTTATGTATATAATACCTATACCGTCGTTATAATGAACCTGAACAAAAGACGTGCGCCGGCTTCTTTCGTGCGTGAAATCAATACTATATACCCGCCAGAATAAAAAAATAATAATAAGTAAGTACCCCGACAATGAACCGCTCCGATTCGTTAAACTTTGAAAGCGTGCAATCTGCCTAACAACACTGCGAGAGCATTCCATTCCATTCCTATAGAGGAGTGAGAGAAAGTCGCGCATTTAGTATTCAGCGTACTACTCGCGCAGCAGCTAGGGAATATAATATAACCGCCGAAGACAGAACGAGAGAGGGAGGGAGGGCTTGGTTTCTCCGCGCGCGCGATGATAATTCGAGGATCACCGCGTGCGCGCGGGGTGGTGGTTCGGGATAAACAGATAGTCGCAGGAGAGACGCGTCTTGTTAGGCTGTCGAGCGTGGCGCACTATAATAGATAGATCCGAGGTATTCCGTCTGTATATATCTGTCTGATGGGTGTGTGTGCACACGCGGCGTGGCTATATATACGTCTCAAGCATGCGCGCATCCTCGTCCTCGTCGTGTGTGGGCAGTAAACCTCGGCGATGCGCGCGCCTGGCACGCATGTTTATGGATGTAAACGTAAGTTTACTCGTATAATATATACGTCTGTGTGTGTGCGCGCGCGAGGGGATTAAGCATGCGTGTTTTTATTTTACTGCCTGCGTATTTTACGTTTAATTGCTACTTCTACACTTGCACCCTTGCCTTTTCGATCATTCTGTAATATACACGCGTATAAGGTACGTATATAGTATGCCGGAGGAACGATATTATCCAGAGATGAAAGAGCGAAGGTGCGAATTAAAGATCGATCAGACGGGAGGGTGTGAAATGTAGAAAGGGGTGTGGTCTATTCGATACGCAGGTGCGAGGTAAAGAGAGAAAAAGTGTGAGAGAGAGATAGCGCAGGGTCGAGGTTGATGTATGCGCCTGCTTGAAAGTCCATTCGTGGTATTGGACGCGGCTTCCCTTTCTATTTCTCTGTCCGCTCGCACACGTCCTTTTTCCCAGCTTTCTCTCTCTCTCGTCCTTTAGGAGGGAGGCTGAGAGCTACTTTACGAATACCCACCGGCGACTGCCTCTTTACGGCCTCTTTAGTGCGCCTTTCGAGCGCGCGAAGACTGCGGAAAGTGGATGGGACACACACGTGCGTGCGCGTGATTGTATCGGTCGCACGCGTCCTTGGACGTGCGCCGCGTTCATTGTTGCGAGTGTGGAATTATAAGTGTATAGAGGGGTAGAATGGGAGGATGCTACGTTATATTGATATGGAGGTTATATTGGGGAATGGAAGGTGGGGAGCCTTTAGACTCTTTAGAGAGAGAATGTACGGGAAAATGCGAGGTACCTGGTTGCTCAAATAGTGGTGGGAATATAGGAAAGGGAAGTGCATTGCGCGGATATTTGGGTAAAAATTTTTGTGTGACAAGGGTTTTGTTTGCGTTAAATTTTACTGGATTTTCACGTGATTTCGATGACAGCGATTTCGAAAATGTAAATTGTACTTTTTACATAAATGCTACTTTAATTACTTTTCCACGCACAAAACGTTACTTTTCCACGCATCTATCAATTAACCAAGATGGAAATCATCATTTGCTATCCAACACTCAATCACGTATCGCAACAATGACGCGAACCACAACCGCGGCTCCGTTCTCGTCCAAGAAAAGGCCGCGCGAGCGCTGTTTATCACGCGTAGCTCTCTTGAACCGTGGCATTAACCGAGAAGCCAGGATAAATACCTTGCGCCGGATAAACACGGAACTCTGAAGCTCAAAGGCCAGTGGCCGCAGTAACGTAATAAGAGTTAAGAATTATGTCAGTTGAAAGCTTTCTTCCTCTTCTTCTTCCTCCTTCTATACGATTATACCCGCGCGCACTCTTGCCATTTTCCGTCTGCTTATTTTTACAGCCGAGGGCGTTATACTCTTTGTTGGCCTTCGCAACTTCAACGCCGCGCGGCTATTCTCGCTCTCTCTCTTGACTTTTTCCACACCACTCGGGGGAACGAAAGGATGCATTTTTTTTCTCCAATTGCGCAGTCTGCGTATAGTTATTTCGCATATTGTTTAGGTTTCACAATGAAATCTAGGCGCACCCGCGGGGTATCCCCGAAGTTTCTTAACGGGCCGCGTTAAATACGTTGGTCGGCCTTATTAGAAACTTTAAATTAATTTATCGCGCGTTCACGTTGGCGGGCGCCGGTTATGAGCTGAATATATACACTGTTATTATATCGTGGTATACGCGCGTTTTGTCTCAGTCGCGGCGTCAGGATGAATGACAAATGGCCCGGGGTTGGAATGGGAATGAAAAAAATCTATATACACGTCCAAAAGAGTTCGCTCGGTTGGATCGAAGTTTGAATTCATCTGAATTGATAATAAACTAAATTAGGTCTCTGTAATTAAGCGAGATCGATGTATTGAAAAAAGTTTTCCTGTATCGTACAAGCAAACGATTCCCGTCACATCTTTATAAAACAGCCACACTTTTCCCACGACCAAAAATCCCACGAGAAGCCAATTTTCTCGGAATCGTCATTCCACCCCGCGTCGTTTATAATACAATAAAGGCCGCGCGCGCGGCAGCGCACGCTAATGTCGCCACGGCGGCGTCGGTAGGTATACCTTGGTGATATTAAAATACGCTTAGCCTCGTGCCACGTGCCCCGTGCCGGCTCGCTAAAAACTGCAGCGTAAAAAGGTGCTGGGGATTTGTTCGCGCGCGTCCACGAGTGCCGCGATCTTATCGCGCGGGAGGTTTTTCGCCAAGGGATTATAGGCGTGTGGTTAATGAAATTTCTTTGGCGGGGATATAGCGGAGAGAAACGAGGGTTTGAGTGCGGCGGTCGATTGACAAACAAGGTGTAATCGGCGCTGGCTGGGAATTTTAACGCGCAGTACGAGTTGGTTGTGCGGTTTCTGCAATGTGATTGTTAACAGCGATGTGTGATAATCTACTGTTGAATGTTGGTGTGTTCGTGTATTAACTTAAACTATTTTAGCTATTCAAAGTCACATATCTGCTCCTAGTATTATTTGTGGGCGCGCGCGGGCATAGTTCATACATATATTAATTAAATTCGGTCGCTCTCGTTCCGGCCGTCTATTAAATTATTCACGCGAGAATTCCACTTTATTTTTCCCAACAAAACATCCATCATTGCCATTCCTCTTTAATTACAAACTCGATATAAATTTGATCTCTCTCCTCCTCCTCTATTATCTACACACCATAATGCACAATGTATATACTACTACCACCTACCTCCTCCTCGTCCTCTCTCTCTCTCTCTCTCTCTCGCTCTCTCTCTCTCTCGCTCTCTCTCTCGCTCTCTCTCTCTCGCTCTCTCTCTCGCTCTCTCTCTCGCTCTCTCTCTCTCTCTCGCTCTCTCTCTCGCTCTCTCTCTCTCTCACAGAGGCGTTAAAGTTTCAGATCCGGAGTTTCCAATTGACTTCCTGAAAGCTCGTTGAGAAATTACCGCTGCTGGCCGCCGCATCTTTTATTCACTTTGGTCTTACGGGGCAGAGAGAGAGAGAGAGGGTGAGGGTGGTAAGCGAGAGATGCGAGGAACATCGTCCCCTGGGGGACGAATGGAGGGAGCGAGAGAGAGAGAGAGAGAGAGAGAGAGAGAGAGAGAGAGAGAGAGAGAGAGAGAGAGAGAGAGAGAGAGAGAGAGAGAGAGAGAAAGTCGAGAGCGCAACTTGGCTTTCCCACTCATTGGCTTTACTTCTTTGGGCGCTCTTAAAGTGCCGTCCCTGCCTTCCAAGTTTCGGGCTTATCGCGAAAGAGTCGTATAGCGGGTATAGTGCGGAGCAGAGTCCCTCGATGAGATGGGCGGGGAAAAATAGGATTTGTTAATTCGAAGGCTTTGTTTTTTGCTCCTCTCGTGGCGTGCGAAAGGGCGGAAGAAAGTTTTGTAGAGGAATAACGATTTTGTTCAAGGGTTATAGCGCGTGCTCTGATAACAACGGAATACTGTAATGTTGTTTGTTGCTGCTTGTTTATCATTGTTTATTTTGAATTATAATTTTAGCAGTGACAACGAGGTCGATCTTGAAACAAGGCCCTATAGAAGCGTTTTCATTGGGTTCTTTTTTCTATTCTGATATAGATACCGGAGAGATTATATTAAAAGAGATTAATCTCGCGCAGATGCTAATACGCTTAAGTAGAAAAACTTCGGTATGGTCAGGCGGCTTGGTGTAATCCCCGCATGGTGAATCGAGTTTTTCTAGGGATTATGAATATTTCACGGTAAAAGGCACGATCTTGAAAGCATATTAACGATTATATCAGCGTCGTAAAAAGAGTTTATTCATGGCGATTTTATGAATATATTTTATAATAAAAGTACAAAGTTAAATCGTTTCTCGCGCAGTTATCACTTGCCGTCAACATGTTTTCACAATTTGCTTTAAAGAAGCGCAATCGAAGAAAATATAATACTCCTCTCATCCTTGTCCATCTTTTATCAAATTCCTCATCCTACCATATTAAACCGTACCTTAAGGATTCTCCTTCCTTTAGCAAACAAGCAGCCAACGATATAGAATTTTTATATGTTATTCCTTGACTTAAAAGAAGATTACATGAATTTTTTCTTTATAAATAAAAATCCCTTTAAAAAAACCAGATAAAGTAAAAAAACTTTTATTCGAATAGAAAAATAATCAAAGTGTAAAAACGCAGTCGCTTGTCCGGCATTTAGGAAGTAAGCGAAAACATAAACAAAACTCCGAGTTCGTTGGCTGCGCGAGGTGGTGCGCAGTTAGCGGTGAGCCGCCACGGAGACAGAGAGGGGCGCCCCTACCCTCCCTCCGCCGCATGACAATATGGAGAGTCCTTAATTCTCCAAAAACTGCAAATGCTGTAATTCAGTAATCCTCGCCACAAAAAACCAAAGCGTGACCATGCCATCCCCTTCATCCCTTAACAGTCGATTCCGCGCTTATAGAGGCGTATCCGCGTTCCGTCGTCCTCGTCATCTGGCGAGCGGACAGGAAAATCGCGCGGCCTTTCCGAAAGAGCTCACACGCACACGCGCGCGCAAACTGCGGCGGTGGAGAGAAATGGCTCTCTATCAGCGCCCCCGAACCGTCATTCGTAGGAGCTCCGATCTCGTTCGAGAGATGCGTAAAGTTCGGAGGGAGCGGCGACGGCAGCAGCTGCTGTGTCCTCGCGCGCCGGCGGATCCAATAAAGATTTGTAGATATTGTATCAGTCGATCCACGTGTGTGTGTGCGCGCGCGCGCCGGCGGGCGTCAGATCGGCTGGAAATATCGCGCGCACGAACGACCCTTCGCGAGTGATGAAAGCGCGTGAATTCCTACGCGTGCCTTGGGGATATATAGACATCTCGATCAACAGAGAGAGATAGGTCAGAGGGACGAGTTCTTTTTTTCCTTCTTCTTCTTCTTCTCGGCGCCCCTCCGTTTCCATATTTGTCAGGCTGACGTTTGGCCCTTTGTGGGTGTGTGTGTGTGTATGCGGGGGGAGGGGGTATCGATTACTTTACAGCTTTCGAAATTTGTTGGGAGCGCGGGTAAGTATTAGGACTACTACACACGTGCTTATCCGCTTCATCAGTTTCGACGACGCGCGGTTATTTCTCACTCGATTTTCTTGTCTCGTTATCGCGATTTTCGAGTACATATATATCTGTATAAATAGGAGGGCTGGATTGGCTCAATTGTTTGTATGATTTACACATCGATCGACGTAGGGCCGATGACTAATGCCCCTTTCACACGTACATATATACATGTCATTGAGATTTCGGATAATGGATTCCTATATTGGGCTATATATAGGCTATACTGCCTTCTTTCCCATTGATATTAAGAACGATTTTATCGTCATCGATCCAATCTTCAATGGCGCAGCCAGTGCTGCAGTAATGTTGAGGAATATATGACGAGGGATACCGCGAGTTTAATACGCGGCGGGCATTAATAAAAATCGCTATCAGTTGCCGATGTGAGAAATAGATCGAATTAAAGAAGCGAGCAGAGCGTTGCACAGTCGGTAGTCGGACAGCGATAAAAATCGCTCTGATATACTACCTACCATTTCCAAATCTATAAGCGCCCGATATATCCCACGCGCCCCCTTTCTTCTTCACCCGCTATATCATCTCACTATATGCCGCGTCGAAATAGAAAGTACGAAAAATCGAGAGACGATCTCAATAAAAAGGGGGGTATATACGCTCGATTCGATTTATCTCCGCGGCAATAATCCCTCTTTTCTCTCTCTCTCTCTCTCCCTTTTTCGGTTCCCTCTCCATATTTCGACACGTACCAGCTGTTAAGGATCGCCTCGACATATTTCCCACCGGAAACCATCGTCAGTAAAATCTTAAAGTCAATTTCCTCGAGGAGAGAGAGAGAGCATCCTAATTCTCCAGGCTGTCGCCGCGTGGCGATTCTGACGCGTATTCTCACGTGCCCACTTCTCTCCCTCCCTCTCTCTCTCTCTATTCTCTAGTCTAGTCGTAAGTACCAGCTGTGATATTTTACTAAATAAGTTTTAAGGTCCTCCTCGACATAATTAAAATAGGCTTTTCTTTTTT
>JAPYZP010006986.1:0-19596 GCA_030522985.1 Torymus sinensis
TAAGCATTATACAACAGCGAATCTCTCTTACGTATGCTACAAACAACAAGAAAAACCAAATGTCATAAGTATGCTAAAAAAAATATTTTGAAAATAACACTTATAGTTTGATCACAGATTTTTATAGAATTGCACGTATATACATTTAAAAAAATTATATGATGTAATTTATCAATTCTCTTTGAGAAAGCTTTCAGCTAAAGCAGTTAGCAGCGGTTTTTCTATGAGAAAGAAAGTTAATGACAGCCATAAGGCGTATTATTACGTGTCAATTTGAATGCATTAGGACTGATAATCATACGTTATTACTACACCACCTATAGTGCGTTCATGGCGAAAAAGTCAGTTCGATCTCTACTACTTTTTGCGTCAAAAAAAAAAAAGACAAACTGGATCGATATTTTAAGGCGTACACGAAATAATTAGATATTTTTGTGTGCTAATGTGGGAATAAAGTAATATTTTACAGAAGTTTTTATTCTTTTAATTATCCACGTTTTATAATGAATGATGATAAATAATAAAAAATATTTAAAAATATTTTGTACATAAAAAATAAGCAGTATATGGGAAAATCTCCAGAACTTTTTACTCTTTTGTCCCCCCCCCCTTTTTTTTCAATTTATTGTGGCTATTAGTTTAGCGTACGAAGCACATCAACAAGACAGGGTGCAAAATCTTCACTCTTAGCCTAGAAATCCAGTCCTGTAAATCATATTGGTGTGCAGCACACGCTAAACTCTGAGCATTTAAAAAACTATCAAAAAAGGTCACTTTTTCGACTGTCCCCTAAAAGTGGACTTTTTTAGATAATTTTTTACATGCTCCAAATTTAGCGTGCTCGGCACAACAATATGGTTTACAGGACTGGTTTTCTAGGTTAAAAATGATGATTTTCGATTCTAGCCCGTTTATGCGCTTCTTATGCTAAACGAATAGCAGCAAAAAATTAAAAAAAAAAAAAATAGGACAAGAAAAGTCAAAAGTTCTAGAGATTTTCCTATATAGTAAAATCTGATAAGTATGTGTCGTCTTTTATACTCGTTTTCAAACTGGATATAAGATTAATGTTTTCGTTTTTTGCTGATTAACACGGGCTCTTATGGGAAGTTGCGATTTCTTTGTACTTATTTGTGTATTATAAAGCATTAAACATTGAGAGTTTATTCATATTTTTTGTAGTAGATAATGATATCTTGACGAACATTTATCGCTCTTCAGTAATATTATTGGTGGAAACTGACTTATAACAAAAATAATATGTCGAATACAATTATACGTAAATATCGTTTAAAGTACACGCAATGCATTAGCTATTTTATACTTGCCGTTTATTACTTATACTCATACATGTGTTTAAAATCATGTAAACATTTCAATTACATACAATACTTAATAAATATTTTAAAATAATTAAATATAATTTATAATAAATACGAAGTTTCTTTGTTCAACTGTTCATTAATAATTAATACTTTTATTATACGATTCCAATATCGTAAATTAATACTTTGATAATTCGAATTAATAATTCCAGTCAAACATTACGTGGGCGATCATCAAATATACCGTAGCTGTTAGCGTGCTTGTTATTAGAACTGGAAATCCCATTCTGAAAAATAAATAATCAGGTTTATCTCTATGTATTTTACTGTTTTTGCTATTATATTTTAAAAACTAATAATAAAATTGTTAAAAAATTAATAAACATAGATTAATCTGATAAGCAGAAACCAAATAAGTAAATAAGTGAGTCAGTAACTAATAACATTTTTATAGACAAGAAAATATACTTGTTCTTGAAAAGTTTTCTACTGATCGTAAATTAATGAATGATCTTGACGAAAAGGATAAACATGAGGATTTCAAGCAATGTCGCATAATAAGTACAAAGTAAGATTACTAGGACAAATATTTAAATTGTATGAAGACTTACTTAAAAAACTGCATAAACGTAAAACGGTACCCGTGTTGCTCGGCAACTCCGGCACATACGACATTGGCAGTTGCGCCAATCAAAGTCCCATTCCCTATAAACATTGTATACATTTACATAAAACTATAAAATAGGTAATGAGCATGTATAAATTAGACTGTTATTGGAATATATGTGTACAATAAAGTAAGTTAGAATCTTCAAGTTATATGTTTTTAAGATAGCAATGGCCTTTTACATCATCATAAAATAGTACTTATCGACCCGGGTGCGGAAGTAGAATATATTTACCTCATGTGACTTTTTTTAGGAAAAGTCACATGAGGTAAATAATCCACTTACGTACTAGTCTCGAACCGTATTTTATATCATGGTCGCCGAAAAATCATATCAAAGTTGTGATTTAGTGGTTATAATGGTATACAGAATTTTATTTTGCCTTGTAAGGTATGAGTTCGATTAGACTTGAATATTCTGAGGCAAAATTAAAGAAGTAACAGCTTTATTTACCTCCCATACAAGCACCAAACGCTACAGCCCAAACCAAGGGTTGTAGAGGCAGCTGAAGGTTTTCATTTTTTGCCAATCCAGTTGCTATTTTGACCATCATTGTCGCAAGTGGCACATTGTCAACAAAAGCACCTGCAATCGCTGATACCCACAATAATAACAAAATAGCAACAGCCAATCTCGATTCCTCGTTCACTGACATAATGACATGTTCAGTAATTTTACCGATCCATGCAATTAAACCGAGCTTCGTTAAGGCCTGAAAAAAATGTTGTTTTAAGTTAATTACTAGTATTTTTATTGATTTTCCGTGATTTAAAAATGTTAATAAAAAATCTAAATATATAACTCTAATTATTCTTCTGATATCGATCGATGAATTTATTAATAATTCAATTTACCTCCATTAAAACAAATAAGGCAGCAAAGAATAATAACGTGCTCCATTCGACACGTGCCATCAAACCGTCAAGATCCTCATTATCTGCTAGGATTAGAAGTAATAATACTCCTAAAAATGCAGTCCAACCCAATGTCAAGTTGAAATTTGGTAAACTATGGAGAAAAAATAGGGTCATAACAAGAGTCATAATAAATCCTGATTTCATCAACAATGATTTGTTTCTAATTGGGTACTGAAATGTGAAAAAGAAAATTTTTAATTAATTATTCTTATTGATAATTTAAGTTTTTAATATATTTTAATTTATAAAGGTAATAAACAAACCTTCTCTTGCAGTTCTTCCAAAGTAGTTTTATAATTATCTATTATAATACTTCCAGTTATTAGTTTTTGTTTTAATAGTTGCAATAAACGTTTCACCTTCTTCATCAATGTTTCTCTTACAACGTTTTCATCTTTACTATAAATAGAAAGGCTAGCTGCTGCTCTTTGCCAAATTACTATCTCGTGTCTTAATTCCTGTATTTTGTAATTTATTATTTACTTATATAAATTTTCGCAATGGAAATAATAAAATTTCATGTGTTCACATACCTGAACTTCTTGAGGCTCATCGAATCGTAATACCTGAAGATTTCGAAAGATAAAGCGGAAATGACCAAAAACTACTATAAGAATGAATATTGTGCCAATGCTCATGTGAGCGGTAAACGTGCCAAATCCAACGCCCTAAAAATTATTAATTTGAAGTAAATATAGGATAGTTTAGAATAAAAAAAATTGGTTAAGTAATTATTAATTAATCTTGAAATCTTTCTTCTTAAATAATGATTATCTGAATGATTTACTTAAATTCGCTTATTATTGTTAAAAATTTCAATTTTTGTCTTTAATGAGTTCAAGACTTTTTTAAAGCTAGCTTGAAATTTGTTTTCTATTTCTGATCAATACTATTTGGAACTTATTTCCTGTACGTTGTTTATCTTTCAAAACAATTCAGCAGCAATTTAGAATCGAGCAAACAATTTCGCGTGAGAATATTGTCTCATTCTATGCATAAATTGAACATTTATTATCTGACTGAACAAACTTCAACCTGACGAACAATAAGATAAGCTTTGGCACACGAACGCCGTGCGCCTGTATGCATACCGCATTGATGACATCGCGGTTGGAGGCAATGATGACATTCGGGGGGTCTCCAACCGGCGTCATGGCGCCACCGATATTGGAAAATATCACCATCGCCGTGAGAACGGGTACGGGGTTCAGCTGCATGACCTCGCAAAGTCGAATGGTCACAGGCGTCATGAGAAGCACAGTCGTGACATTGTCCAAGAATGAGGATACAAAGGCTGTGATAAGACATAGCGTACTGACGAGCGACCAAACTTTACCTCGACATATCTTAAATTAAATACAGTTGATTAAATGACTAGTGAGAAATTTTAAAAAGATGTTAGCAATTTTGATTGATTTTTTAACTACTTTGTAAGCGTATACTGCTAAGTAGTCGAAAATTCCTGTATCTGCGACAATGGCAACGAGAATCATCATTGAAAAAAGCAGCAAAAGAGTATCTGTATCGATCCACGATATAATTTCTGCCATTCTGGGTTTCTGTAATAAAAATATTATTTCTTAAAATAGTGGGATCTATAGCAATTCATCTAATTCGTTTTCATAATTGTCTTTTGCTGAACACACTTTTAATATATTACCTCATTTAAAGCAGCTAAGATTGCTAGAGCAGAAGTGGAAGCCAACATAGCCGCTATTGTTCTATGTACTATCTATAAACAATAATTTAAGTAGAATTATAGAGAAATGCATAAATTAAAATAAAAATTTCCATAACTGTTACCTCGAAAATAATGAGTATGTATAGTCCGACCAAAACTATGGCTGCGTATGCAATTCCATTGTCGGGATCAATTGGATATAAGTTATATCCAAAAGTAAGTGGGAAAGATGAATTTAAGTTCGTTTTCAAATTGAGCACTACAGATTGATTTTCGAACCTTTAAACAAAGAAAACTTATTTTATTAAATGCATTTAGACACATATAATAACTGTTTTGTTACTAGTCAACGTTACGCATCAATATTTACATTACTTCATTGACTTTATTTATTTTCCTTTTTGTTTTGTTTTGTAATTTAATAATAATGAGGTTCTATAATGAATTCTAAAATTTTTTTGTTATAAAGTATGAAGACAAATTTTAAGTTGACAAGTTTTTAAAATTTCTTAATTTTTATCATTTTTGATAATATTATGGATGTTTGAGGATGTATACATATCAGTCTCAAAAATTTATTAAGAAATTAAACATAACTTTGTAATAATTGACTGATAACAAATTTTACCAATGCAAATATTCTATTTACTCTGTAGAAAAATTCATCACGTGAAAAACATTTTTTTGCTGCTGATTAGGATAGACGTCCGATAAGTCTGGTGGATACAGGGGTATTGTCCAAACCTCGGATATTTTCTGAATATAGAAATGAAAAATATACATTCTAAAATACAAATTATTCCATTTAAAAAATTAAATTATTCAGCTGAAATCTGGAGCTTACCTTATTATAATCATTATGTATGCGTTCATAACTACTATTTTCGTGGTCCCCTAATAGCTCCAACCAAACTGACAGATAATTGCTAGACAAAGTTTTATTCATATTTCTGTTTACCTTCAATGAGTATGGTAGCAATGAGCCTTCTATCGTTACGCTGATTCTATTTGTGTATACAGTATCCTCAAGTAATAAATCTAAATATTTGTTTAGGAAATTTGACAATTAATTCATAAGTAATTGAACTAAGATAGAAAATTTTTTTTTATCAGGGTATTTGCATAAATAAAGGATACGCTTTATTTGATTCCTTGGCACTGAAACTTGATGCATAGTTTCGACCTTTTCTGTTGTTACCATCAATGTAATCTAAAAAATTATTTAAGAATTAAAAAATCAACTATCGACAAAAATGGCAATATGTGTTTGAAAAAGCTTACAAAGCAACCTATCCAGCAACAGATAAGTAATGTTAGTTTTATATATCGCGCAATAGGGCCTAACTTTCGTTCGTGTGGAATAAGTTTCTCATTTGGATCATTATAACCTTTTTCTTCCGCATCAACCGTTTCACTAAAAAATTTTTTTTAATTATTTTTCGTGAATAATTTAAGTATCAAATATAACTTACTCTTCGGGTATTAATTTGTGTCTTAAAGACATATTTACGACGAAACAGTCTGCCTTTGATGCATTGGCTGAGGAACATCTATTTAATAGATAATTAAGAAAATTTCTTTAGTGATCGCATCACCATTGATTATTAGAAAAATTAATTAATATAATAACATTAAAAATGTATTCTATTTGCAATGAATATTCGTAATACGTTTATTTAGGTTGGAAATTATACCTTTCTTGCGTTCGATCGTATTCTTTTTGGAAAAAAGCTAAACTGGGATCCAGACGAATAGCTTCAGGCAGTTTACCCCAGACTTTTAAAACTTCTTCCGAAATATTTCCGATCATCACTGATGAACTTGTCAATGATGTCGTACTCATTCGCGATGCTCTGCGCCAAAACTGTGGTGTTTGCAAACCTCCATCATCATCACTCGATTCTGCGTACATGTTGACTTTACTTGTCGTGTACTTTTTTAAATTTTAGATTCGAGGTGAAATAAATTTGTTAAAATTAAAATGGCTTCGTATTAAAACGAATGCTTAACGTTCCTGAGTTCGCCACAAGATTTAGTACGTTTACTTCGTAGGGGATCTTGTTGACGACTAATTTCTCTAATATGAAAGGCGGGCAGGTGACATCAGACAATACGGATTGTTTATATTATTCTATTTACAGCACTATTTAGAAATCGTGAATGAAACGGGAAAATCAACAGAATTGCGTCTATGATATTATAATTGTATGTATAACTAATAAATGACTAATCTAAATTGAAAAGAAAAAAATTAAATTAAATTTAAAAATACATTTTATTATTTCTATACATATACGTACTTTTCCAATAATAAAAGTTTAAAAAACTGTAACTGTTTTTACTTTTAAATGTTTAGCATGAGGAGTTAATTATAAATTAAAAATTAGGTAAGCAATAAACCATAATGCTTTTTAATGTGACAAACAAGAAGGGAAATTATAAATATTTAATATTAATCTCAGACAGGTACTGCTGCTCGTAAATTATAGTTGATAAATATTTAACTATAATTATACAAACTGAAATTAATTGTGGAATTTTAAAAATAATAGAGTTCTGTTAATTTATAAAAACTGTTATACTTACTAACTTAAACTTACATATTAACGATAAAATGAATAAATCTTATCAAAATCGTATGTCGCAAAAATGATACTATGTCTTTTTTTTTCTAATAAATATAGTTAGTAAGATCAACCATTTTATAGTAGTTTTCGATACTAGTGCTATAAAAACGATTCTTACGCGATTGTGAGTTTGTTGCCCGAGCAAAGCGAGAGTGACAATCACAATCGTGTAAGAATCGTTTTTATAACGTGTATCGAACAATATTTTATGACACGGCGAGGCAGAAGTACTACTATTGCGTACGCTTGCGCTGGCCAGCGTACGCAATAGTAGTGCCATAAACGCAATAGCCGTGCCATAAACGTGTTTATAGCACTGCGTGGCATAAATCCGCACTTATGTCACGCCTATCCGTGGTATAAGTAGTCTATAAAAGTGGACTGCTAATGGCACGGATAGGCGTGACATAGCGGATTTATTTAGTTAGTGCTATAAAATAAGTGGTGTACGATACACATGCCCTAAGTCGCTCATTATAGCATGGCGTTAAGCATACTCGCTACGCTCGGGTGCTTAGCCACGCCGTGCTGTAAAGTACGACTGATTTAAGTAATTCTAATTGTCATTATGACTATTGAATGTTTGTTTTATTTTTCTGGTAGATTAAAATTTTAATTATGTTTTCATGATAAATTAATTAAACCATTAATTGGTTAACATTTCGAAATAAAATAGAATAGAAGAAAGCACTTTCTTCGTATATGTTTACGGAATCAAGTACAGCATTAAACTTCTCTGCGTAATTAAGTACGCAAGAATGTAAAATATAGTGATTAAATGTCAAAGTCAAATTATATATAAAAATATAAAGATATTTATATCATAGTATAACACGAAAGCCTAATCAGGGTCATTTTTACAACGCATGAATACAATTATACACAAATATTTAAAAATAATAACTAATAGGAAACAACTTTTGAAAAACCATTCAATATTAACACACACACACACACACAGACACACACACACACACACACACACACACACACACACACACACACACAAAAATTTCTTGTCTTGTTCTAACAAAATCAATTGACATGGATGATGGTGTGAGAAAGCGTGTGAGAATTATTAATAATGATTAAAAAATTATTTTCCTTTATAATCTTTCATTTAAGTTATTATGCTGGTAATCATAATGTTTACTAAACGATTGAATCGAATAATTAAAAAAGGGATAAAAATACTTGTCCACTTTATATATTTGATTTCATTACTTTTTTATGTATAATTTCGTGAATTATTTTCGCAAGTTTGAAGAGCATGACTTTTCTTATTTAAAAAAGTTCTTTGTTTTGTTCGAACAACTTTATTAATATATATGTATTTATATCTATGATATATGAGAATTGCAACTAAAATTTTGGTAGCAATAATAAAGATGATTATATGGTTGCTTTTAAATCATTGACTATAACAATCGGCGTGAGGATTTCACTAAGATATGTCATATTAATAGAATGAGATTTGCATTTACAATTCTTGTGAAAATTCTAAATTTGTACAGCTGTAATTAAGGACGCTCGTGCGAGTACAACTGAAGTCAAATATTATCTAAAAATGAACGAAAATATCTATGTGTGTCTATAGGCTTATAAAAATCGAAAAATGATTTACGCATATTGTTAGAACAAATATTGCATTTGTGGTTCATTGTCTATCTTTAATTAAAATAAATAGATATTAACTTGATCCCTGCTGAATTAATGATATAGATATACACTGTAACTGTACAGTTACAAGACACCACGGTTAGCGTCTGCTAAAAATGTCGCGTGTTTCATACAGTTTCTAAAATTACTCTGACTGATATCTCAATATTTTCCACGGTTACGAGTGATTTATAACATAAGATCTGAAAGAGAAAGCTTTCTTCTCTTAAGTCATATATGTTTTATTAATCAAAAAATTGTTTACGTTCGGCAAATAACTTTACTAGTTTTTTCCTTTTGTCCCATAAGAGCCTATTCAAAAAGTCAAAATTTAAAACTCCAATTTAATCAAATTTTGCACGGTACCGGATTTAAAAAAAGACACCATCAAATTCAGCATATCGTAAATAATTCAAAATCATGCTGCTGAATTAATAAATTTTCATGCAAGAGCGTCCTTAATAGACGAATTTTAATAAGTATATTATTTTGCAAATGACGAGGAATATTTAATTACAACACATTCTAATATGTATATATAAAAGTACTTTAATTTAAAAAATTAATTTCTTGTAACATATAATTCTGTATAAAAAGTGGAAATATGTAAATATATTTAGCTTAATCAATGATATTCTGGACACGCCATCAGGGTACAGGCGGTATCTCGTTCATTAACGTTACACGTACAAGTATTGCACTTGTTGTTGAACAGCTTTACGGATGTGCATTTTTGGATTTCGTCGAAGTTGTCTAATCTAAACATATATTATTTTGCTTAATACATTTTGCAAAGACATGTTATATTGTTATATAAATTTGTTCTTTCATTCCAAACATTAAATTTTATTAAATATGTGAAATGCTATTCATTTAAAAAACTAATATTCTTCCATCACGTCTTCTTTTTTTTATACCTTATTATAAATTTATTTATTATAAATCTTTCAAGGTAAAAAACCGCTGCCATATCATTGGCACGTAGCTTCCTCCAAATTAATTTATCGTTCCTATATGTATAGTAAGATATGGTTCAAATCTAAAAAATGTTTATTCATTCTACATGTTTTAAAATGATATAAAAATTCTCTTTCGAATGCTACCCATCCGATTCAGATACCAGTAGTCTCGTTTTCGAGAAATTAAATTATAATCTATCTCTATAAGGAATTTTGAAGCGATGAAGATAATTTAACTCCCGTAATCGTTGAACATACAAAACTCATTTTCAAAATCTTTTAATTTTTACGTTTTTGTTAATAATAAAAGAACCGTGATAGCTAGAAAATTTTTCTTTTCTCGAAGAAATTATGATTTAAAAAAAGGTTAAAGAAAATTTAAACCTCAAATATGTCTGAAATTTATGGACCAATCATTTTGCCCAAAGAACTCGACCGATAACTATCGAAAATCTATCCCTACATAGAATTTTGAAGACATTAAGTCAATTTTACTCCCGTATTCGTTGGACATACAATAGTACATTACGATACTAATGGCATAAGTCGTACTTCACGTGTAGAAGCGCCCGAGCGTCGCGAGTGTATCGTATGGTACACTAGTTTATAGCACTGGCTGCATAAATTTGCCATGTTACGACTATCTGTGCCATTAGCACGATGCAATAATGGACTACTTATGTTACGAATAGGCGTGACATAAGCGCGGATTTATGCCACGGAGTGCTATAAAACTCAGATACGATACTAGTGCCAAGTGCACATGTATCGTAATATACTATTTTCTTACAAAGCTTCCCCTAGGAAGCAAAATATACTTCACGAATTTTTGCAAGATATTAAATTATAAATAGAGATATTATTACAAATGTATTTACCAATGCGGGGAATGTCGGCATGAGCCTAGTGAGCCTTAGTTTTGCCAGAGCAGGGTGTGTGGGTGCAGTCAGCAGAAAGGCCATCATCACCGCAGACACAGGCATTGCAGTCATCGTAGAAAGCCTTTCCAGCAGGACATTTCATTCCTTGATTGTATCCATCTAAAACATGACAGAATCGATTAAGAAATTTCTTCAAAACATTATAGCCAAAATGTACAAATAAAGTTTGAAATAATTCCAATGCTTACACAATAAGCATTAGAAAAAATTATACTTTATACTGGTAAAGTATATTATAATACCTTACGTTGTTCTTTCAATAATGAATTATATTCTTTCTATCCTATAATAAATACCTAAATGAAGGACATTTTCGTCATCATCACTTGAAGCCCGATTGGTGCGGGTTCCCACAGATATACAAATCTTTCTAGTACAAGCGGCAGTGTATCCATCGGTTCCACAGACGCAGGAGTTACAGTCAATGTTGAAATACTTAGCTGGGCAGTGGGCACCGGGTGGCAAACTATCTGAACAAATGATAAAACCAGTATTATTAATTTATAATTATAAATACGTTTAACAGAAACTGATATCAAAAATACTTACCAATTACGGGAACATCAGCATCTATTAAAAAGAAACATAGAATAAAATTATTTCATTAATTTAATATCTATTAAATTAAAAACTGTTAAGATCCATTAAAATATCGTGACATACCTTCTTTTTGTACTGGCGAAGCTGAAACAACTAAGAACAGAGCCACAAAGGCAGTAGCGAATACGAAAGCACGCATATTCACGGTTTTCTTTTTTGTAACTGAACGTTCGATTGCCAATTATGAATTCACTGTGTTCTGATCAGCTTTTATACTGCAACAATCTCTTTCTACAAACATGATAAGTTATTCATTATTTAATCAGAATGTTTCATACAATAAAGGCATTATAATTATCCAATTCCAAATTAGCATATTATGCAATGACTTATATTCTTTATCTTGAAGTGTACGGTGTACTGTTCGTTGAAAGAGATTTCTATAAATAGTTTTGCGAATATTTCGTGGTATAGCTAAATAGATGTTCGACAGAAACAAGGAAAGCTTACAGTGCCACGAGAAAAAAATAATCAGATAGTTGTAATTCTAATAATATTATTAGCAAACAAATAAAAGCTAAAATAACGACGTCGAAGGCTTAATAATTAATAAATAATTTTATTTGTAACTTTTACATCACTTGTTATTTTAGGCGCATTGTACTTCACTAAATGAATCTTCACTAAATTGTAACTCACTAAATGAGTTCCGAACGATTTTATTCGGATTCGTACTTCTTGTAAATTTTATTCCACAGGTTATGTGAAAGAAGCAAATACTGCAACGTATGACAAGGATGTTTTAGCAAGCTTTAGAAGTAAAGATTTAAATTTTATTAAAAATATTAAAGATGATTAAACTAATAAATATTTGAAAATCAGGTTTTACCCATCCAAAATTTTCAATATTCATTACATATACTCCTCCAGCTGTAATTTCTAATGGTCTTATAGCTCTTAACATCAGAAATCGTAACAGTTTTTGACTTCTCAAAGAACAGTTATACCACTCATTGTTATAACTAAGAAAAGAAAACATATTTATAAAAATACTATTATTCATCAATATATTGTAAATCATCAAAAACGTACGCATCAAAGACGATATCACTACTGCTATTTATTAATTCCTGACCTGGCCAACTAAGGTAAAACATGTGTAGCATTAATGCTATAAATATCATGGTGTATCTAGTTAATTCGTACGGGTTATGCAAATTTTCAAGGATCTGTAAATAATTTTTGTTACAAAATTAAACTATATATTGTTAATATTATCCAAATTTACATTTTATTTAAATGAACATATTTGTTGATTTGAGTTTAATGATTATTTTACATTTTTAAAATGCCAAAGCTTTGCTAGCAAGAATAAAATAGTATATTACACACCAAGGGAGCAAAAGTAAAGAATGTCCCAGATCGCATGGAAATTGTCACCCGAGCCGAAGGCGAGGGTGACAAACATGCGCGGGCGCCGGGAGCGAAAGTGGTACTTTCGGCCCACTAGGCAAAAAAACTATTTTTTTTTCAACATGTGCATGAAAAAGGATCTTTTCCGGCATAGAAAAGTGAATAGAAAGTGAATAGAAAGTCGAGTATTTCGAGCGTCTAGCTAGGTTTACCGCAGTAGCTGGAGGAAAAGTAATTAGTTTCCCGTTATGACGACTCGATATATCCGACCTTCCATCCACTCTTCATGCAAAAAAAGATCCTATTCCTGCACTTATTAAAAAGTACGATGTATAACAAGGGAACAATTGACTTTTTCAGACTCGGATAATGATTTTGAGCACTCGTTTATCACTCGTACCCAATCATCATCCCCGCTAGAGAAAGTCAACTTTCCTCCCTAATTGCACAATGTACTATTATTCAGCTAAGTAATATTAAGTATTTTATGATATTCACTTACTACAAGTGTTCCAACACTAACTATGAGTAAATTTGCTCCCATTAGAAGAAGGAAACTTAGGGAATACGAAGACTCAAGTATTTGAGCAAAGCTGAAATTTCATAAGAATATTATACATGAAACTGTTTCTGTTGAGCAGTCTTCAACCTTACTAATATAGTAATATTGAAAATAATATCTAAATAAAATATGGAACAGAATTTTAATTTTTGGGATCTGACATGTTTCGGTGGTGAAAAGTGGACCTACTCAACGCTTGGCACAATACAGTATTTCTATATATCAGAAACATGGCCGTTTTGCGCTTGCATTTTAACCAAGAGTACATAAAAAGAAAAAAGTGGCCGGTCCAAGATACTAGATTACCATATTCCAATTGTAAATTGGGCTCCTAAACACGTATCCAGGGTTCGAATAGCTTCATCAGAATTTTTATTTATCAATTTCTATCAACAAAATAATGTAGTATACGTTTGCCCCTTCTAACTCCATTTTGAATCGTTATTCTAAGACTTTTGTTTCCTCAATATCACTGTGTTAATGTGGGAACAGAATTATTAAAACATATTTCAAGATTCATGACCAAATTTTAAAAATTAAAAAAGTGATATTTCGGAAAAAAATGATAGAAAGACCACTCAAAATAGATTTTGAAGAGGCCAGATGTACTAAATTATTTTAGTTGATAACATTGATAAATAAAAATGCTAAACTTTGTTTCATAGAATATCTTAAATCTTGTATTTTAGATATCTTAAAATCCCCGCTTGATGGACCAATTTTGATCTCAGATTCGTGTGTAGGAGGTCAATATACATGCACGGAAAAAAATTTGTGACAGCTGCTACCCCCGTCGTGACGGTTGCCGTACACAATATCGTGCGTGGATCACACATTCTTAAAATGTTATCCCTATTTTACACAGTTTGTGTAAAATATGAATTTCTCTATTTTACAAAAGAATTTATGTAAATGACTTAGACAAACAGGGTGTAAAAATTTTACACAAGAATTCGTGTAAAATCGAGGCTTTCCAAAAAGATTTGTGTAGAACCACGGGTTTACACAAGAATTTGTAGACACAAGAAGTGTAAATTAAAAATTTTACAGAAAAATTTGTGTCATTTGAAATTTTACACAAAGTTTGTAGAAATTAAAGATATTACACAAAATATGTGTAAATTGAAAATTTTGATTTAATTAAATTTAAATTACACAGGATTCATATTTTAGACAACATTTTTAAGAGTGCACCTTTGGTAATGGCATAAGGAGCTTCTCTCCCGCGCGAGTGCGCTGGTCGAGACAACAGAATACCTTAAACCTATATATACTGTAGTGCCACCACTATAGTTAAGAAGCTGTAACTATGGTCAGCAGCGCCCCCGCAATTGAGGGATCGCTGCATGGCTAAAGAGGCGCCACTGTCGCACTACGACGATAGTATAGTGCTGCGTACTATTACTCTACAGGCAGAGGCTCTCTCAAATTTTTTTCCGTGTGGAAACGTGTTGATGAAGTCCTGCGAACAAATAACTTTTTCTTTTTGCGTGTCTGTGTTATATAATCGAATTGAACGTATAACACGTATTTGCAATGTATTAACAATTAAATCTATTAACAATTTAATCTATTAACAATTAAATCTATTGGAAAAATAAATTCAATATTGAGCAAAATTTTTATTTATTGTATGGTGCTGTACGAATTGAAAAAGCTTTAATATTTATAGAACATTCACGAACAAAAAAAGCGATACTTAACCCTATGACATTTTGATGGAGATCGACAGCTTTCACAATCATGTTATAAGCAATATCTTCATTTTTGGAATGTAAATCCTTTTCGACATATTGCGTTGCAATTTTCAAACGGAACCTGGATTATGATTATATTTATATGGATACGTAAAAGATTTAAAAGTTCATAAATACTTATATTATGTGATAAAAAGTCATTATTTGCAAAATAGTACATTGTGCAACAAAGGGAGAACATGAGTCATATCAAGCGAGGGTGGGTGAGGCGGTCAGCACAATTTGGAGTCGAGGTAGAGATAGAAATTAGTGTTGAAAATATCTCACCCGAGTCCGAAATAGCTCTTCTTCCCGTGTTACACACCAGAGTCTTTTCAACAAGTGCATGAAAGGGTCTTTTTATATGCATAAAAGTTGGGTAGTTGATCGTGCATTTAGAGTCGTGTCCAATACAGTTAAAAATGATTATATTATTAATATTTTATTTCAAATATAAGCGCTTTTCTTATATTAATTGAGCCCCCGGATCAATCAACTCGCCAAACGCTCGAAGATGGTTCGAAGCCCGTCGTACACTAGAATTTTCGGGACATAGCTCGAATTTTTAATTTGATGACTGATTCTTGTAGAGAATTCAATAGCGCATCTTTTTTATATTTAAAGTACTAGCTACATTCAACACCCTTCGTGCTTATTATTTTTTTTTATTTTATTTATTTATTCATTTTACTTTCTCAAAAAGAAAGCTTGATAACGGTGAAATTTTTCGAGATTTTTCGACCCCGAATTTCGATGATTTTCGATATTTCTGAGCTCTTTCAGTCGAAAAATAAATTTTATAAAAAATGTCTGTGTATATGTATGTGTGTGTTTGTATTTATTCATATTTTTGTCAGCCCCATCTGATGATATTAAGTTGGTTAAACAAAAATAAAGAAAAATCTGGAAAAATCGAATAGAATTTATCTCGTTGATTTTATTAGATATATATCATAAGGGTATGCCTTATAGCGGCAAAGTTTTCTGCCGTACCGGCCACAATGTTTTCAATTAAATATTAATTGTTAAAAGCTTTTTCTTGAATTCTAAGAGTTGACGCACAAAGGTAAACTTACTCCCTAATACCTACTCAAATTTCAGAAAAATCTATTGGAAAATAAGGACGAAATTTGAAAAATCGTAACGTCGCATATTACTCGCATATTACTATATTAACCTCAAAATATGACATCTTGCGATTTTTCAAATTTCGTCCTTATTTTCCAATAAATTTATCTAAAATTTGACCGGAAATCAGGGAATAAGTTTACCTTTGTGCATCAACTCTTAGAATTCAAGAATAGTACATTACGATACATGTACCTTAAGTAGCCCATTATTGCACGGTGTGAAGTTAGAACCCGAGCGCAGCGAGAGTCCTATCACGCCGTGTAATGGGCTACTAGTATTGTACTAGTATCGTACTTGTACTAGTATCGTACAATATTTATAGCACCGTGTGACTTAAATCTGCACTTAAGTCACGGCTAACTGTGACTCAAATAGCCCATTATTACACTGTGAAATAATCAATTTACTTAAGTAACAGGCACGTTTTTAACGCCAATTATCTAGCGATTGTCTAACAAAAGTAATAGCGATTTAAAAATCCTCGCCGGCCGAGAAAAAACTATGAGTTGCCATAGCAATAAATGAAATGCTATCGCTGTTTAATGGACTGCCGGGCCGAGCGCCGAGCGGAGCAATATCGGAATTTTGAAATCGCTATTACTTTTTTTAGACAATCGCTACATGTCCGAAACTTTTTTAGAAAAATTTGTTGACTCAAGAGAAACAACTTTCTCGGTATAAGTTTTTTTAAGTCGAGAAAACGTAACTTAACTTTGTTCATTGAATGAATACACTGCGATTTACGAACAAAAATTTTTCAAAAATTTATTACACTGCCCTGAAATATTTTTTAAGCTTTACAATTATTCATATATTCGTAGAATACATCGTATGGTGGGAGCAAGAAGATCCTATCTCGGCCGAGCGCGTAAAAATATCCTACATCAGCTCGGCGCGTATGAACGTCCTATCTCAGCTCGGCGCGTGAAAATGTCCTATCTCGGCTCGGCGAGTGCAGGAACGTTCTATATTGGCTAGGAGCCGAGATGGGACGATCTTACGTGCGGAGCCGAGATAGGACGTTTTTACACTCCGAGCTGAGATAAGACGTTTTCACGCGCCAAGCTGAGATAGGACGATATTAAATAATTTAAAGAAGATACGAGATTATACAGGTTGAAGTGGAAAAAATAATTTAAAAATATCTGTTTTCTATTAAGAAAACCGCTGGAGGCATACTTCAAATGGAAAAAAGATGCGCTACTTATTGACTTCTCTACAAGAATCAATCGACAAAATCCAAATTCGAGCTTGCTTCGCTCGTCAGTAAACGCACCCCCGTCAAAGTATTTGTCGCTCTGGCAGTAAACCCACACGCGGGAAAAATCTGCTACTTTCTTCCCTTGTTACATAGTGTACGCACCACGGGAGAAAATAAAGAATGCCCCAGTTATACGTAAATTGTCACTTGAGCCGTAGGCGAGGGTGATTATCTTGACTTCCTAGGTGGGTAATGTACTATTTTTCATTCTTCCCAAAATCACGCTCGGAATGCGCGATTTTCTACCCGAATTTTAGACATGATAAAACACTCGTTTCATGCATGTGTTGAAATAAATAAATTAAACATATACCTTACCTCACTACAGCTAACAATGCTACACATTGTTCTACGCAACATGCATATGCTGAATCAACGGTGCAAAATATGGGAACCGTAACTACAGAACATACAGATTCAAAGATGTAAATATAATTATAATATTCTAATTTATCAACGGTATATTCTCCATCGAGGACATAGAATCTTGGTCGCGATCCATTAATTGGAAAAAGTATGTCTATGACTACAGGAAGATATGGCATCGTGATAAAAACAATAACAGATACCCACATGTACACTGAAAGAAGTAATTTTATGCTATATGTATATTGACGAAATTCATAACATGGGTATACTTAGGTACATTATTATTTGAAAATAGATCAGCATTCTAATTTTGTGAAAAATAACTTACACACATAACTTAACGTTAATATCCTCCCGATTTCGGAATGTTGTTGAAGTACACGTATTTCATCTTTATCTGTGAAAAATTTCCAATTTTCTGCTATCCTCTCATACACAACTTGTAACTAAAATATTTTCGCGAAATAATTAAGTTATTACATGAAATCAAAATTAATAATCGGATTATGTATATGTTACATACATACCTTTTTATCTGTAATCATAGCTGTCAATAATTTTAAAGAAACTCCGAATAAGAAGAGCAATGTCGTGATGCATCGTATAAATTTATTAGTATCATTATTCTTCCAGAGTTGAAAGCTAATTATCTGCATTTTTTAGACTCTTTTTCAATGATATTACGATATAAATGTTTACAAATAAATTTTTTACAGAATTTATATATAGCCAGGTATTTTTTACATAAAATTACATTACTTAAGATTACAAAAATGTAATGCGACCTTATTAGAGTATTAAAAAATTGTTAAAGGTGTAACTATTTATGTTACACAGAACACAACTTTATGCTGTAGAAACCATAGTTTCGATTTTCTTTATACTGATCATTTACCCTTACAGACGGCTGAAGCAGTCTATTTATTTGTATAATGTAACGGCACTATTGCTCAGATGCGGAAAATGTATTTGTACAGCTCTGACAACGGTACGATTTAGTTTTGCCGCCTGTATTAAATTTGTTTTTTGACAACGCTACAACGCGACGCCGATGTTTATGTTATGTTATAATCTAAAAAAGTCATAAAGGCCGCATCAACCGCCTGTTTGCAATCCGCTTTTACGTATTTCATCTGTAATCCAGTGTATTTTTATCAATCGAGATTATTTTAATGAAAAATATGTATGTATGTCGAATCCTAACCTATTTAATGCTTCGACAAAAGAACTTTATACATTTAAAATTAAGGTTTTCAGTGCGGCTCTTACAACTGTACCAATACAATTACTGTACCTAAAAAATTCAGCCAAAAGAAAATCAGTTAAACAGTATCTTTGTCAGAGCCATACTTTCAGTTCTCACAGGGAGTAAAAGTAATGAATGTCCCAGATCGCATGTAAATTGTCATCCGAGCCGTAGGCGAGGGTGACCAACATGCGATGTGAGGCATTCCTTATTTTCTCCCGTGGTGCGTATACTATTTTTGCTTCCTCCTAGAGGAAGCTTTGTGATAGTAAAAAAAAACATTTTTGTGTTGGGAAAAGTGTTAGGAATGATGTTTCACAAATTTCTAAACCAAATACTCTATTTTTAGAACATGTCCGTATGGATGTGTGTGTGTGTGTGTGTGTGTGTGTGTGTGGTGTGTGTGTGTGTGTGTGTGTGTGTGTGTGTGTGTGTGTGTGTGTGTGTGTGTGTGTGTGTATGTCTGTTTACGCTGATATCTCATGATCTACTCGATCGATTTTCACCAGCTAGTGATCATTTTTTTAGATTTTGCTTCAACAATTGGGGTCAATATTCTAT
>JAPYZP010006990.1:0-12703 GCA_030522985.1 Torymus sinensis
ATCCATTTGTGTTTAATCTTTGATTTCAAAATCAAAAACGTCAGATAACCTCACTTCTAGAAACTATGATGTCTATGCTCTTATATCGAATTTTTGTAGGTAAAGACTTCTGAATAAACTTATTTTTTTTTAAGAATATCTATATAATAATCTCTACTATTAACTAGAAAATGCATGGGGGGTTGGCGAGCGGAGCGAGCAGGGGGGTACCCCCCCTGGTGTATATATATATACACACACACACACACACACACACACACACACACACACACACACACACACACACACACACACACACACACACACACACACACACACACTAACCATTGTTTGTAAGCATTATACCTCATAACAAGAAGGTGATGAGATCATCCCTAAATATCTTGTAATAATTATATGGCCGAATTACTTTGCCCAATATTGAGGTATAGAGGAGGTTCGGTGTTACTGCGGGAGTTCTCCAAATAGGTGTCAAATATTGTTTAGCCAGTTTACTGTATTCGTATTAATTTCTTTATTTTCAATAACAACTTCTTGTCTATCACTTCTTCTTCATCTGTAAAGTAGTCATCGTCAGAAATTGCAGATTGATTACTCATATTGATCATGTAAAGAGCTTTTCTCAAAGTCACAATTCGCTGTATCGTAGATGGGGTTAGGTTATTCAAAAAATTGCTGGCAGAGCTTTCGGTCGCGCGTGAAACAAGTAACGCACGCAGTGATCAAAAGTGCTTCTTCTTCTTCTAGTGTAAGCAAACGGTGAAAACGCGTACTTTCGCTGGAGGGATAGAAAAAAGATTTAAAGCTACGATGGTGCCACCCGTTGCAAGTATTGCAATTAGTTACGACATTCTCACACCTCTAATCATTGTTGGGAAGCAGTATATACCTGTCGTTACTAAAGGATAATCTGGGGCGCGATCGCGCCTTAAATTCTCACTTAGGGTTCACTATAGCCTCGGTACCTTTGGCGTTTGTTTATAAGCAGTATACCTCATAACAAGAAGGTGATGATCAGCGGATTATCCCTAAATATCTTGTAATAATTATATGGCCTAATTACTTTGTCATCGATATTTCAATATTGAGATATAGAGGAGGTTCGGTGTCACTGCGGGAGTTCTCCAAATCGGTGCCAAATATTGTTTCGCCGTCGACACAAATGTAAATCGCCTGGTCTCCTAATCATCTCAGTTTCATTAGCATTTCTTTCTGATGGTCACCCTCTGGCTGGGCCTCGCAGGTCTATGATTTTCATTAATGATCTCACCAGATGCCGAGGCCGCAGGTATTTGTATGTTAATGATTGATTCAAAATAACTTTGGCTTTCAGAATATATGACCTTGGATATATCCATCGGGCAGACTGTCGTTGTACATTTTTAACTTTTGCTCGTCTGTCTGGCAAAGCATTTCCAGACGGAAGCTATTATAAAACAGCATATTCTGAGATGTGTCGTATAACACTATCCGTTGGGCAGAATCTTGTCTGATGCTTGTATATCGATCCACTCTCCGGCATAGCCATATCCGTTCAGCGGGAGGTGTCGTTAAATTCTATTCTATGTGACCATTAGACCGGTCATTTTATAGGCAGGCCGCTTTCCTGTGCTTCGACGTATCATCCTTTCCCACACATAGATTTTCATAATAATAAAAATATGAGTGTCAGAAAGCTCAGGCATCGACTAATGTAGAACATGGGCAGTGGCTCATAAGGAGGGTGTTCGAGGTACGTACTTGTCGCAGGTGTTTTATTTTCTTCTCTTTCTTTTACGGCCATCTTTCTCCCCGGGAACTATGGCTAATGGATCGTTACAGGTAGGGCCTTCAATGAGTCCCAGTACTCATCTTCACGATGCTCCAGCTGTGCTAATGATCCCGAGTCAATTACCTACTTCACTTCCCCCATTGTTCCCATTTGTGGTAAACCCCTCCTCTTTTTCTCCCTCCACTTTTCCTATCTTATAGTAATTATTATTTATAATTATTATAGTTTATTAAATTTGAATATATTTGATGTAAGGTAACTTTATCTCAAGGAAGGATATAATATTTTAATATAAGATAGGTATAATAAAAGCTTAACAAAATTTATAAATATTTTCAAATGAATAAAAATATAATTTACAGTAGAACAAAGAAAAGACAATAATTAAGAAAAACTAATATTACAATATAAAAGAAAATGAAATGAAATACTTAATGAAACACTAATTGAAGTACTACTAAATAAACAATGATAAATAAGGTAAAAGAGGCGAACTTTCCTGCTTGCTGATTGGCCACCGCACTTAAAGGGCAGCGGCAAAAATGAGCAGGCGAGGTTGCCCCTTCCCCTCACGGGGCGCGCCAAGACCCCGAATTTCGAAAAGAAGCTCCCTTACGATGAAGGAGGAAATACTCAAGAGAATTAGGAGTCGCCAGGAAGGCAAGCCAAGAGAATCATCGGTGACTTTTCGCCAAAGCATTGGCTACAAGAGGTCGGCAGGCTAAATAAAGCTAAGCTAAGGAGGGTAGTAGGTTGGCTCACGGAAGACTGGCGGCTCAGATACTACCTGTACAAACGCATGATATTAGATGAAGGAAGCTGCAGAGGGTGGGGAGGGCCGGAGGAGTCAACCTTCCACTTCCTCTGCCAATGTCTTGCTTTCCGTTACTATAGGCGGGGGATGGTGGGAGGAGGGAGCTGCTTCTTTCAGGCTGAAGCCCTGAGGAAGAAGAGCCAATCTATCCGCCAGGTTATAGAGCGGATAGACAGAAGGCTCAAGCACCGCGAGAGGTATACCTCTATAGAGAGATATGATAGCTAACGAGGGCAGCACAATGGGTGTAAACCTGAGTGCTGGGCAGCGTACATCTCTGAGTAAAGCCGTTCGCTGGCCGTACCACATAGACATAGACATAGACATAGATAATTTGGATTTCCACCAGGGTAATTAAACCCCATTTGATTAACAATTACAATTTTAATCGTTATAACTAAACCCCCAGTTTAATTAAATATTTAATTGTTAATAAACCCTCACTTTAATTAATAATTAAGTTTTTAATCGTTAATAAATCCCCTTAATTATACCCACAGCTTAATTAACTAAAGTTTTAGTAATTAATTATAGGCATCCACTCAATAATTAACTCTCCGGATTTAATTGTACGTTCTGAAAGTAATTAATTAAATCATTTTTTAATAATTATATGCATTTAATTAAAAGTCAATTTCATTAAAACTGAGGGTACTCTTTTAGTGTATTAGCGCACGCGCATGCGCAGTACGCCATTTTCGATCGAATCATTTGATAATAAATGAGATATGATTTGGCATGTCACATAAAGTGCAATCGAGAAAATTTAAGAATCATTTAATAAATAATTTCTATATGAGATACCAATATTATAATTCGACAATGATGAACAAATTTTGCTATAAAATATAATTAAAAACGTCTATTTCGATTCCAAATGTACTAAACAACATTTCTAATACATTTTATCAAAACAAATTTTGTTTAGTATCACAAGTCTTCTTGAAGCAACTGTTCTTTAAATATATTAAATACACAGGATAAAAGTAGAACACTCGAACTTTTTCATTTGCTTTTGTCAAAGTTAACTAATATCATTGTCCAATAAAATTATTAATTATATTATTTAATTCTAAGAAAAACTAAGGGATGTTCGTTTTTAGTTTTTACTTTACTAGCGAAATCCATGCGCACTGAGCGCCCTCTATGTACTTTTTTTTATTAAATATCTTTAATGATTGATATAATACTGTAGTATATTTACTCTTCACAAATACTAAATTTTGAAGCTCGAAACTATAAACTTATTCAAATCAACAATAAAATCTGAACATAATTTTGACATAATTCTTTCTAATTATTACCGTAATTAATTCTTGTAACATACAATGCTTATTGTTTTGAATTTTACCGTGAAATTCCATAACTAATCGAATTGTGTTTTGAAATGCTTTACTACTTCTTAACATCCCCTTAACAAATAATTAAAACACGTTTTTTAATTTTTTTAAGCTACAACCAACATTAATTTGATTATTATTTATTTAATACTTTTCACTTTAATCATTTTCATTTCAATAAATAATAATCAAATAAAAATGCTTATTTAATTATGAATTCTCACGCCTTTTATCCAAGGGCCAATCACAGATCAAATCTATAGAGGCTTCACTTCTTCCGGTCAACACTTTTTTAAGAAGGGATCATTTTCATTTCAATAAATAATAATCAAATAAAAATGCTTACTTAATTTTGAATTCTCGCGCCTTTTATCCAAGGGCCAATCACAGATCAAATCTATAGAGGCTTCACTTCTTCCGGTTGTAACGATTATGCTTTGAATTCGAGCGCAATCAGGCCAGGAGCTCTGCCCAAACATTAATAACACCTAGGGCGCGCTAATTGTGAGTGAAACATCAAGCGTCGCTTCGCATCGAAGAAGGCCTAGCGCTCGCTCTCTTTCACTCGGGACCCGCATCGAAGCAACATCTCCAGACCGTCATTCTCCACGCCTCAAAGCCATAAGTCAGCTGCCAGTACGCATCAACTTCGAATCTTCCTCACGAAGACCTTGTGTGGGCTGGGACCAGCAGTTGTAAACGCCTGGAGTTGCCAGAAGGGATATCCCTCGATATCATAGTATTGCAAGACGGAGGAAAGGGAAGCTTTGTGGTCTCGGGTGGGAGAGCCCTGCGCCGTTCGTCCGTATATCGGAGTTAAGTTACCGCCTATATTAAGCCTTAGAAATTAGAATTTAAATTTGTTATAGATGTATTGCGACATTGAATTGGAAAGCATATGATAGGGAATAGAATCATTATAAATGTAATTTTAAGTAATTGTTAGTGAATCATTATTTCTAATTTATAGAGGAATACGTTTTTCATGAGTATTTTATATTTTACTTTTGTAATTGACTAACGTTCATGTATTGTATTCATAAGTATTTGAAATCGAACTATACCGTTTACATTTTAAAAATACCGAAATATCACTCAAAGATTATCAATTGCGGGTTGTCGATCAGTTAGTTGGAGTGCCCAAACGTTCGAAACATGGAAGACCAGATTGTTCTCCTGCTGTCACTGAAAAATTTTAATATTTTTTTTTCTCAAAAAGTATGCGGTTTTGAAAAAAATTACAAGTTAGCTTTTTCTTGAAATTGAACGTAGAATACGATAACAATTTTTTAATAAAATTTGTTGGCTTGAGGTTCCCCATATTGCCGCGCCATCTTGAATTTTTCAATTTTGACTTCAGATTCGTGATCAGCGACCCCAAAAACATAAGGATATGATAAGAGCAGTTGGATAACATTTCCAGTTTTAATTCACCCCTGAAAGGGTTTTAAGTAATAAGCTAAAAGTTGTAAAAAAGCAATAAATTAATTATAGCTATCTGAAAATAGATATATACATTTTTATTAAATGTCACTTTTTATATCAATTTATTTATTTCACGTAAGCCGTTAACTAACATTACATATATTTATTTATTATAAGCATCCAGAAATATTACTCTGTACACCTTCACGGCGCACCTTATATACTTAAAAGATGGCTCTAGCGGTACAAAGAAACATTTACACATCATGCGTAAAATGTTCATACTATTAGGTCTACTAGACCGCTAGAACTATCTTTATAATAATAACCTTGATCGTAACTGCTGCGGAACTACTAAGTACCACATTTAAACGAGCCCAGTCTCAAATTTAACAGAAACTCTGCATCAAAATTGTTCTGCATAAAATCAGGATAGCATCTGAAGTAAGTATACAATTTTACGAAATACCTTAACCTTGAGTAATGATACATCCAGTCCTAAAATCCTACTCAAACACAGAACCCCCCCACCCCTCATCCACCCCGTACCTCTTCAAAAGGGAAATACCGCCTTTATCAGGCGTTTACTCAGCGCATTATAGCTCACCTTAGCGCCAGCCCCCTCTGGCAGCGCTATTCATCCTACGCGCGCAGTTCCACGAGCAGGGACCGCCCATCGTCAAAAGCAAGTGTGTCTGCCCAGGAGCCGCGCACGCAACGCTCATGAAACGCAGTTAACATAAACAAACAGACGCAGCCATAATTAGAAGGACGTTTCGTCCGTGCGCATCACGAAGGTGGTCGTCTCTCGTATATCTGTATCTAGATACATTATCAGACCTTAGAAATCGTGGGTAGCCAATCGTAACTCGTCCCCGCGCGCTTGCACGCATGCGCTAACGAACGCAGCGCAATTAAAATTAGGTATTTAGGACAGAAGCGGTATAGCGGCAGCGCGTAAACATCATTAGGCATACGAGTCACCCGTGTAACTTCGGCGGCCGACCTTATTCGAGATATATGTATAGTATGCGGGAGCTGCTGCTGTTGCTTCTGCAGCGTCGAGGAGAACTGACACCCGAAATACTTGGGGATTAATTGACGCTGAGCCCCGGTCGTGTCTTGGGAGGAGCCTGCGGAGGGCTGCAACTTCACGGTTCGGGATTTTGGTTTGGCTTTCGATTTAGGGAATTTGGAATGGAGAGGAGGGGTTTCATTAGACGCGACGTGACAGTAGAGGTGTTGAGCTGACGACGAGCGACGTCGTCGTCTTGCGGATGTAGTTTCCGGGCTGGATGATTGTGGCAAAAATCAAATCTAATTAAGGGATGGGATTCGAGGCAGTGTAGGTGTACGGGGGGAACTCTTGAAAGCCTTGGGTTTACATTTAAATGTATATACAGTTGTCACATGGTGAAATATAAATTCTAACTATATTACTACTGTTGAAAATAACAGAAAAATATCTATATATACTCGTGGTTGTTTTGAGTTTACAATAAATTTGATTAAATTATGTATTTAAAGTTACCTCTGCTATGTGATTCATTTTCTGAATAAATTATAATATCTTATATTTCCGTAGAAATTGAGGAAAAATATTAAACCTTTCAGCGCTTAAAATTTTCCAAAGTAAGAGACTCAAAATTACTGAGATTTAACTCCTTAACGACGGGCCGCACAACATTTAAGCAAAATTTGATCGCATATTACATAAACGAATGGGTAAAATTTCATTTCAAAAAGTACCTACTAACTTATTTCTGGGTATGTTCTTTCCAAATTTCATTTAAAAATGAAGAAAATGACACCTAAAACCTGTTCTTTTTTTACAGTAAATGTTAAAAATTTTTATGTTAGCGTCTTTGAATCTAAACTGCATGAACCGTGCACTTTTTTCTGACCTTTTTCATCGTTGTCGTCCAAGATGGCTGCTGAAGGCTCCAAATTTTATTTCAAATATAAAGAATATAAATATATAAATATAAGCAGGCTGTGAGTAGAAACTTTAGATATTTCTTCTGATTTTGACACTAGTTTTGCAGTTGCAAAATTACATTTCTTTTATACATTTTTTTTTTCGCTCTAAAATGGACTTTAAATTGGAATTTTACGAAAAACATTACTAACGAATTGTACCTATAATATACAGAACAATACAACACGGTTTTAGCCGGGCTCCAAAGACGGTAACATACAAAATTTTTGTTGTAAAAGAAAAGTTTTCAAAAAAAATTTGAGATGTCATCTTTTTAATTTTTTAAATTGTATATTTGGAAATAGCATAGGGTAGAAGTATCAGTTTTAGCCGGGCTCCAAAGACGGTAACATACAAAATTTTTGTTGTAAAAGAAGAGTTTTCAAAAAAAATTTGTGATGTCATCTTTTTAATTTTTTAAATTGCATATTTGGAAATAGCATAGGGTAGTAGTATCGGTTCTGGCCTCTGTTCCGTTTTTGACCGCATGTATACGCTCTTTAGAATTTAATTATTTCGATGCTAAGTTCTCAGCGCCATAGACTGCATAATTTTCATTCAAAGAAAAGAGAGCCATGGCCATAACTGGTTTTTAGGTGGCCAGAACCGGTGAAAGAAAATCCTTAATGGTGGCCAGAACCGGTACGTCTACCCTATACCCAAAAATATCTTATAGCAGTTATATTTTTTGGAATAAAATGTTACCCATTCATTTATGTAATATACGGTCAAAGTTTATCCAAAAATTTTGTGCGCCCCGGCGTTCAAAAGTTAAGTTTGTTTCACCGTTATTCCAAGTTTTAGTCACAAGTATAAAACTGAGTATAATATCAATCCATAAACGAAATTCAACGGAAAAGTTGAAATGTGCAGAAGTTGGAATTGATCGCAATGGGGGAACGGAAAATCATGCTAATTCCATAACATATTTCCTTATAGCTCACCGACACTTGTCTCAAATCCAAACAAATCGAGTCCGGGTCCTCTCTCTCTCTCTCTCTCTCTCTCTGTCTCTCTCTCTCTCTCTCTCTCTCTCTGTCTCTCTCTCTCTCTCTCTCTCTCTCTGTCTCTCTCTCTCTCTCTGTCTCTCTCTCTCTTTCTCAAATGAGCTTAGCAAAGTTTCTCTCTTTTTCTCCACTCCCCGGCTTACCTCTTCGCCAGCTAACTAGTACAACGAGGTAACAGGCGTATAACGAGAAACTTTTAGAGACGCGCACAGCTGTCGCGAGAATCAACGTCATAAGTGTAAATCAATTTCGCCGGGCCAGCACAGGATCACGATTAAGCAAACGCGCACGCGCGCGGTGAGATGGCGAAGAGGCGTAACAGACGCGGAATGATATACTGCGGGAAAATTAGAGTAGAGCTACGTACAAAGGAGACGAGTGCAGCTCGGTATACACGAGACTCATTTGCATGGAGGATTCGCCGCCGTCTCTCTCACGCGCGCTGTTGTTGAAGGATCAGCGAGAAAGAGAGAGAGAGAGGAGAGAGAGAGAGAGAGAGAGAGAGAGAGAGAGAGAGAGAGAGAGAGTAAGAGAGTACACTAACAAGCCGACTCGTTGTCCTCGTTTATCCGAATATCCCGTTCTTAAAAAATCCTTTTAGCGCGACGTAGCAGCAGGTAGACTGCAAAGTTGTAGTTTTCTTTTCCGCTCTCGTTAATCCGCCGTTTACGCATCTGGAGAAGAAGGAGTAAGAGAGAAAGAAAGAGAGAGAGAGAGAAAGTGAGTGAGTGTTGAGCGCAGAAGCGCATTAGACGGAAGTTGTAGAGAAAGTCTGAAGATGGCTTTTTTTCGCATTTCCAGCGCGCACTTGAAGCATAACGAGGAGGTTGCTAATGAATTCTCGGGTAATTAAGGATCGGCGTTGATCGGTCACTCGTTCTGGAATGATTCTTAAGAAAAATTAATAGTATTTTTTCGCGTCGAGAGATTAATATATACATACTTTAAAATAGTTATATTATTAATTCTAAATATTTAACGAATTTCTACATTCGTATCGACCCAGTTTTTAATAAGTTAATTTTTTTTCATTTCAATAACATCAAATTAGAAGTGATTATGCTTTGAAGTAAATATTCATACATTATTCAACAATTTGAATAATAGTTTGGAAATAAAGAAACTGGGTCTGACGCTAAAAACTAAGTTTGTGAGAGTAATACTCGAAAAGAGAAGTTATAACAACACGTTAATTGTAAGTAGAGTAGTAGGACACGTATTTTCAACGAGATGAAATAATTTATTTATAAACTAATTTCTTTTAATGTTTCAAACGCTTGGATTCATTTTACGTCTTAGTTATTTTTTGTTAGCACCTCTTTTATTTTCAGGTTACTTCAAAATAGCTATAAAAACACGTGTCAGAGTGCCAAACTCCCTTGATTCTACGCAAAGAATATTTTTTTAATAAAACTTTAAGACAGTTTGGTAAAGATTCCCGAAAAGTTCAACCTTCTTCACATCGTCTTTTCCTAAAAATATTAAAAAAAAGAAAATGTACTGTTTTCAAAGTATATTAATTGTGAGTTTAGTAAAATACTTCTTTTAGTGTGCAATATAAAAACTACTTTGATTTGTGTGTGTGTGTGTGTGTGTGTGTGTATGTGTGTACGTGTAATAAATGTTCATCGAGCTTCGCGTAGAAAAAAATGCTGAGTTTGTGGATTTCGGCAAAAGTTGTAAAAAAAATTTAAATAACAGCGCCGTACAAGTTTACTGCATATCGAAACCCATATGGACTTATATAGGACCATTCGAATATTGATGTATGTTAAAATCCTTGCTATAAAAGCAAAACCAAAATTTATCCTATTTTCTGAAATTTTATTTATTCCTTGCTAAACATCGAGAAATTAACTATACCGCATAACAATATTTACATCTATTTCAATTTCCAGCAAGAACGTCAAATTAAATTATAGATTTCTACTCTCTAAAGTTGAATTAGTAAAAAATCCACTATATATTAGTTAAAATTGCTCCACCGTAGAAGTAGTAGATATTCACTAATGGAATAGTGAATATTCACTATGAATTAGTGGATATCGTCGGGTGGGCGCAAGAAGATACTATCTCGGCCGAGCGCGTAACAACGTCCTAAGTATCTCAGCTCGGTGTGTGAAAACGTCCTATCTCGGCTGGGCGAGTAAGGACGTCCCATCTCGGCTCGGCGCGTCCCATCTCGGGCGCTCTGTGTGTAGACTTTGATATTCACTATATTTAAAATAGTAAAACTTCGCTATTTTAAATAGTGAAATTTTACTATTTCAAATAATGAATATCCACTTATTCACAGTGAATATTCACTATTTCATTAGTGAATATCCACTAATTCTACGGCGGAGCAATTTTAACTAATATATAGTGATTTTTTCACTAATTTAACTTTAGAGAGTATTACCGTTAAACAATAAAATAACCTCGATAAGTTATCGTATTTATACACCACCTGAATTCCACAAATAAGAAACTCTATTTTTCCTTCTATTATACAATTCAGCTTGACCACAGCTAATGCAAGCCGAAAAATCTCTGCTTTCAGGATGCTCGGGGAATCCGGACGCAAAGCGTTTGTACGACGACCTGCTCTCCAACTACAACAAGCTCGTCCGTCCGGTCGTCAACGTGACAGATGCCTTGACAGTTAAAATCAAGCTCAAGCTATCGCAGTTAATCGACGTGGTAAATCACCGCTCGCAGCTTTTGCTCCATTTGCCATCGCGACGCGCTCCGCCCCCGCCCCCCCCCCCCCCTCACCCTTTTTTTTCTTTGGTTCTATCTTAATGAACCTTTGGAATATTTTCATTGTCGGGGTTGTTTTTTATTCCGATGAATTTTATTACTCTCTGTTACCGCGAATCAGTTAAAGCTTTACCTTTTTGCAGCCATGTAATTATTTTTTAGTGCGTCGTAAAAGTATGTCGTTCTATTCCTAACGCAAATGAGCGAGCTTTTTTATTTGTCTTATTTTTTTATTTATTTTCTTTTTTTTGCCATTACCATTTTGATTACGATTATTTAGAAGCACGAAATTTATTTTTCAGAACCTGAAAAACCAGATAATGACCACGAATCTGTGGGTCGAACAGGTAAGAACTTTCATAATATATTTAAATAATAATTTAACAATAATAAATATACAAATTTCGAATTCTAATAAGTTTAAATAATTTAATAAACATTAAAATAATTATTTGCTTATTTACTGATAGAGTAAAAAATTAATCAATCATCATACATATTGTTTAATGCATTTAATTAGTCCAAAAAGAATGATAACAATTAAGAACTATGTAATTTTGAAAGTGTAACCTATATAAAATCTGTTAAATTTCTTAAAAGCAATTAAAATAATAAATTGAAGAGTACTTTAAATATTAAGTCATATAACTTTTAATTTCTCTAAATGGTGTCATGGATAATGTATAAGTTACGAGTTTGAAGAATAGTCAAAACATGTCGTTTGTATTCTCTTTTCATGGGAATTATTAAATATAATTAACGTCTCTAAAATCAAATCAACTCATTTTGCTCTACTACAAGTAGTACTTGACAAAAGAAGATAAATAATTAATCATGACAATGTGATTGTTCTAATTAGAATATAATGAATTGTTTAAAGAAAGTAATAAAAAACTTTATTTATAATATATGCACATTAATGAATTAACTGTGTAATCTAAAGTGTCCTATCATACAAACATCACAGTGCTTTCCTAAATATATCTAAAACAACTAATGTATCTCATCCACGAAAATTAAGAAACCCAATATAATATTTAAAATATAGATATAACTCTTATAACTTGTAGGTAAAACAATAACAGAATAGAGATATATTCTTAACGCTTGAATAAGCGAGTCCGCAATAAAGCAACTTGTATCACAGAACAACAATGCACTACAGTGGCTTTTGTCAGTCCATTCGCAGCCATAAATCCCGCCAACTCACTGATTTACAGTCCAATCCGCATCACAGACCAGTCCTTTTCCCCTGCAATATTCACCAAATCAATTCGAGCACTACTCCACACCCGAAGCCCGAAAAGAAAAGCTCGGCTGCGCGGGTCCGTCCACTTTTATTCATGTACCAACCTCTATCTCGGCGCCATGGAACTCCTCAAGCCATCTCTTTCCCTCTCGAGGATAAGGAAAATCGACAGCCCACCGCCGTCTCACCCGTACATTTTCGCGCCCGTCCCGCATGTACACACACGTCTGTCTCCAGAGCGCGCGCGCGCACGCGCCATGGCTATGTGCGCTATATAAGTAGGGGAGAGCGGGGCACGGCTGGCAGGTCGGGTAACTTTGGCACCCGAGTTTTTTGGATTTAAAATGGAAATTTTTGCAAAATTTTTGTTTGTCGTT